>JAOTRQ010059448.1:0-13804 GCA_028565875.1 Hoplisoma paleatum
CACACACACACACACACACACACACACACACACACATATATATATATATATATATATATATATATATATATATATATTGTTATTATTATTAAACGGTATATTACCACATGCATCATATTAAAGAAAATGTTAAACAAGTAAATGCACAAAAAAGTGTGCAATTGTATTTATTTACATCTTTTATGCTTAATGCTAACAACAAAAACATTTTTCATAATTTAAAAAAAATGTTTTTAAAATTATGTATAAAAGACGTAAATAAATACATGTGCACTAGGTTATATCATAACATTTCACATATGTACACGTTTTATTCATTTAAAAGCCATACAGATGGACTATCAATTTTCATCCTTTCAATTTTGTCACATATCACTCCTGACACTTGCACTCTCTTTTTCACCTCTTTTCAAAACTTCGTAGTTCCCTGGATAGTCAATCCCAAGTTCCTGAACCCCTGCACCTTTGTGAGCACAGCTCACTGTAGTTTGATTCGTCCGCCCGCCTCCCTCTCATTTACACACACGTATTCTGTCTTACTACACTTGACCTTCATTCCTCTCCTTTCCAGAGCAAACCTCTACCTCCCTGATCTCACTTCAGATCACACTAACTAGTTTTCAATCAACCAGATTTGTACAAATGTCAAAAAGGTCCATTTTGAAAAATGAACAAGGTGGAAAAGTTTGAATATAACGTCACTGAAATGCGTAAAAAAGTGGAGTAAACGATGACGTTTCCATATTTTGAATGTACTGGCGTACTGCTTGAGACTTGGAAACCACCTGAACACGATTCTTCGTACATGTACATGCACATGCACGTTTGTGCTAATTCTGATTCCTTTTGAAGAACACCTAGTTAATATCAATCAGCCAGTTAAAGGAATTGGTTCAGTTGATTCCTTTGGGCCTCCTAACTGATCTACCAAAGTATAACTGCATTTAAAATAAAATATAAATGAAATCTCTCCAACTTGTAAATTTTTTCACAGCATGTTCTAAAGGTTTTTTCAACAAAACTGTAGTCGATGGAAACATGATACGAAAAAACAGTGCTGCTTATAAACAGTCATGATTTGAAGTCTCATAAGTATACTTTAGATCAGGGGTCACCAACCTTTTTAAAGCTGAGAGCTACTTTTGGGGTACCAACTAATGTGAAGGGTGACTGATTTGATACACACTTGTGACGTCACAATAACAATTATATAATTAATTATAATAAATATCTAATAATTATATATTGTAACGTCTGTGGGTCGTGCGGAAAGGATGAGACGGATATAAACAAAAGTCCAGTTTTATTAACATCATCGGATAACACGCGGTTACATTTACTCCATTATTTTCCTCGGAACATCGCCCGGAACATCGGAGCACACACACGCACACACACTGGTTCACTCCCAAAAACTCTCTTGCTCCCTACACACCTGCACTAGAGTCCTCCCTCCCTCTCCTCTCTCCTACCACGACATTACAATCATCTATCTTTTTCAAATATGAAGTATGGATTTACAAAATACGTTTACATCCTTTTTCCATCTAGGTTCCTATCTTTACCCATCACCACTCTCTCCTCCATAGGAATGATCTCTACCATGTCATCTATCTATTGCCAGAATGGTTCTTTTTCCTTTCACTTACAGCCAGTCTGTGTGACATAGCCGCTGATTAGATTCATCATTACACCCTCGATATCTATTTTTAAACACATCACTCTAGCTAACACTTCTCATCTCAACAAAATTTTGTGCATAATCATCTTTAAGTACAACACTGACTCCATTTTGATAAAGCATTCCATCTGGTTCCTTACAAAGGTTGTAGAGCATCTTGTTGTACATGGTACCAAACGATAGCGGAATAGGGACTGTGTCTTTCACCCCCTACTTCAATTAATAACAATACCTTACTAAATATATTAGAAATAATAATTAAACACATCTATAATGTGTTTGTTATAATTATAATATTGCCATATCCATGTCATGGCATGATCCTGAGTGACAGCACAAATCGATTCTGACAATTTAAGAATGACTGTTCCTTTACTGTCAATCATAATTTCTTATGGGCCACATTAAATGATTTGAGTTTGACATTTATAGTATAGAGCATTTTATATGGAGCTCAATTTACCCCTACAGGTAGGTGAAGGAAATGATAATTGCGGAAAATTGTATATGACATTTTCTATAAATAGTTGTGACCAACTAACAAATCAAGTCTTAATTCATGAATGCTTTCCATCCTTAACTAAATTTAGTCCGTGTATTTAGAATATTGTGTTGCTGAAGACATTTCATTAATGTTCTAAAATGGCATAATTTATCTACCATGTGTGGATTTCAAACAATGTTTTATGTTCAGTTTCACCCCCAGAAGCACCATGACAAAACTGGCAAGATTGAAGGAACTTATACTAAATCGCCGATCCACACCAAAAGGGCACTTCAGTTCTACACTAAGCTCCAGTGTGACTCCTGCTAACAAACCACACTAATGGAATCTCAAAGCTTTGAGCGTGTACTGCTAAATGTCATTTCTAATTAACTCTTAATTTATTTTATATGAGAAGTTATTAGTGATTTTCTTTTTCCATTTAACTGTTGGAAAGAATCAAATGAGTATGTACACTTCCATTAAATAGGCAACTAACAAGGGCGTTAATCTTCTATACCTCTTAGCATAGTAAATAAAGTAAATGTCAAAAACAAGGCACTAAAAAACAAGTCAAACTTGCATTTGTAGTATTATAAAAATATCATCATAAAAAAGAGGAATAATAGATGTTTTGTGGATGTTTGTAAGCATGCTCTGACATTATTGACTAGTAACACATTAAAGCCAACTAGACTGATGACTGATGTTTTCATTAATTTAAGAGTTAATATGTAAGATTTAATTGACATTAGTTTTCAACATTAAATATCTTACATGTGGTTCATGTTTTACTCAGAGAGCATTTTTAACTATCAGATGTAACCAAGTTTGATCTATATTAAAAAAAAAGTGTACAGCCAAGATATTGTATGTAAATGTATTGTATATTGCCTTCATTTTTTTCATTTCACGCCTAAAACAACTTTCTAAAAATGGAATGATGACAAAAACAAAACGACAAGATAATGTGATATAAACAGATGACCCACACCCACAGTGCTTTTGAGTTTAATTGTGTAGAAAGTGTGGGATAAAAATAACTTCCTAAAGCACTCCAATGTTTGGTCCACAAAAGTAAAACTAAAACTAAAGTTTTTAAACCTTAATTGCAACTGAATCAGAGTTTTGGGGAATAAACAGTCTGCCATATCATTCTTATATGAGTATAGAAGATAATTTACTTTTGACTATATCAAGGAATCTTTCTGAATTAAACTTGATGTATATATGTTGTTGTCTAAATTCCAATATTTGAAAAGAAATTATAATGTTTGTATGGAAATAATGTATAAATACACCAAATATTACATTTCAACTTTCATTTTTTTTTCTCCCAGGGTTAAAGACTGATGTCGAGGTAAAAAAGAAATTATTGCTGTCCAGGAAACTACACCATGGATAAAGGAAAGAAAATGTTTCAATGTGGTAAGTACCTGGAGGTTTATTTGTTTAGCAACAGCCCTGTGTGCTACTTACATTTCTTAATTTAGCTTTGCTGTCATTTAAATAAACAATAACATATAAAGGCATATGGTACACAAACACCACCTGAATCTTTTTACTCTCTTGTATAGTTCTCCAACCCCAATCCTTTATATTGCAACCAATATTTTCTTTGCTTCTTTACCTCTGAATTTTTTGTCTCTGCGATTATGCCAAGTATTTTAAGTGGTTAGTTGTGGTGCAAATATGTGATGTATAATATGTATGTATGTATTAATGATACAGGTTGAAGCCATTGTGTAAAGGTGGTCTGTAAGTAAGAAAAAATGTAGATTTCGTTCTCCTAGAAGAAGTTTATTTATACGGTTCCTCAATGGTGTCTGAATGCTAGATATGAAGTGTTAGAGCCGCACAAGGTTAACCTGGCTTTATGATAGCCTGTGTGCTTCCCTATGTTCTGTAAACATATTAAAATGCTCACTGTCTATAAATAAGCCACCAGTGATTTAAAATTTGAATTGAAATCCTCACACATTTCACGAATCATTACTTTAAGACCATCAATGCCACAGTACTGCAGTTACAGTGGATTGCATCATAACATCTCAGTCTCTCACTGTGTCTCTAAAATGAACAATCATAGCACTTCACCGAACTAATAACAAAACCAGCAAACGGAGTTAAATATATTATTGAGGATAAACAAATAGGCGCAGTATATCTTCAATACGCCTACCTAGACAGGACCAAAGGCAAGTATGAACTAAGCATGAACCATGGACAGACTCATTCATAGACAAACCTTTCTTCACACAAACACATTCACACTCAATGACCAACATGGGGGACTAAAAATAATGTAACTACTTAAATTATAAAGACATTTTATGTATTAAAGTATAATTAAGACTTTTCTTCTATGTAGTATTTAAATTGTACATAGTGTAATGGGTTATTATAGAATTATGTAAGTTCCACGCTATATCTTTATGAATAAATCTGAATAAATGTTGTTTCATGTAAATGGTGTATACTCCAACATCAGGAATTGCAAACTCATTATTTTGTCAAATAACTACTTACTGAATTCATATTATATTCTATTACTGTATTCAATTTAATCTTTTTAAAGTAAAACGTGCTCACATAATTATTTTTCATAGATACTTCGACCATTGTTGTAAACACATTATTACCACTATGTGTAAACTCTTCAGCACACAAACAGCAATCTGCTTGTTAAGTCACTAAATCTAACATATAAATATGGTAATAAAACTCTTTTATAGTGTTTCTTTTTATAGTTTTAATTTACTGAATTATCCTGCTAGCAAATAAGTCAAGGTTTGTTTTATAAGGGAATGTTTTTTTTAATAAATGCTTGCGAAACTTTGACAGTTGCACATCATTGAAACAAAAATGAGGCTGCTAAAAAGTCAACCAGTAAGTCGTCCATATAATATACAACTTAAAAGAGCAGTATGTATGCATTTTCTTCCAAGTAATCATAAAATGGCCCTTATGTGTCACCAAACATTAAAGAATCGTGTTCGTTTCAAATACTGATATCAGCAGTAGTAGAACTTCTGTTATTGTTGTGATTCTGTGGTATGATTTGATTTTCCACCCACTTTCTTTCCTCCAATTTCAAACAGCTGCAAACAGCTAACAGCACTAAAAACCTAACATGCATGGTTATGATTCACCTAAATGTCATGATAAAGCCAAAAACAAAACAAGGACAGATGTTAGAAAGGATTTCGATTTAGAAAGTTAGAACTTGTTGAAAGTGGAGAAGAATTTTCACAATACTGACGTTGCTAATTTAAGATAATAAATTATTCTGTATGCGATAATGTCAGTTTTATAGTCACACATACATATTACTTTTTTATTGCTTTGTGAATATGAAACTAACTTTACCGCAGCACTCGATGTGTTGATGGCAAGCCGCAGGATATAATGTGTTCCGTAGTTTTAAAAAGAGAAAGAAGTTGTAGTGACTTATTTTGGATGTGAACGATAAGAACTTGGTAATATTAAGCCTTTTGCATTACACATTCAAAAGCTATCGTGAAAAGAAACCTAGCTGTGTGTGTAAATATAAAATGTGTTCTATCGAGTTGGCCTAACTGAGCATGCACATCTGTTTTTGACTCATGGAAACACTTTGGATAAAGTAAAATAATTTATCACGATAAGCTACCTCTGTATTTTTTATAAAGTATCTTACATTACAGTATTAGATTATGCTCCCCGTGCTTGTACAGTAGATTACATGCCTGTACAGGCGATATACTTTTGGGATACAGATTACACAACTATGTTTTGGTATCTCGATAAAGCTTCACGTCTCGACAGAACCAGAAAACAGCAGAACATAATGCAATTCTCAAAAGATTATTAACCAAGTTATAGTGACCTGCTTACTCTGGTTTGTTGTAATACATTGTTGTGGTATGTGGCAAACTTAAATCTGTGGAGAAGAGAATGTCATGCGCTACGAAATCTTGAATGTGATTGCAGTACCATTTTAGTTTTTAACTATCTATTTAAGATGATGTGGAAAGGGAGCTCTGGATCGCCTACCAACCTTGAGGTATCGGATGCCCCATGCCAACCCAAGACACTTGAACACTATTTGTTTATACATGTTTGCCCTATGTGTTTGACAAATGTGGAGAGAGAGAGAGAGAGAGAGAGAGAGAGAGAGAGAGAGAGAGAGAGAAACCAGCTCTTCTTATTGTGTCCATTTTCCTGACCACATGAACGGAACAATGCATTGTTATGTTAGTGACAGGGTCCATTGGAGTAAGCAGGGTTCTATTACACACACACACACACACACACACACACACACACACACACACACACACACACACACACACACACATATATATATATATATATATATGTGTGTGCGTGTGTGTGTGTGTGTGTATATATGAAATGGATTATAATTGCTGCTTTTGTGTTTGTGTAGTCAGCATCTAGGCGAGCAGGTACTTGCTGTGTAAACTGCCACACAGGCACAACCACACTGTGGAGACGTAATTCCAACGGAGAACCTGTTTGTAACGCCTGTGGCCTTTACTACAAACTGCACAGTGTGAGTATCACTACATGTAATTTTTTATTATTTTTCCATACACAATATTTAGTAAAACATATGTGGACTGAACACTTTGCTTTATGCATCATTGCTTTGGCACTTGTCCACGCACTACAACTTATGTTTTGTGCTACGACTGAACTACAATGATTAATATGCTCTTTGAACTTATTCTCTCTGTGTTTCTGTTTGTGTGTGATGCTTATCAGATGAACCGGCCACTAACTATGAAGAAAGAAGGCATTCAGACTCGAAATAGAAAAATGTCCAACAAATCAAAGCAAAAGTCAAAGGAGACTTATTATCAGTCTAATCAGACTTATTTGTCTTATGCATGACAATCCAGCTGCATTACAACATATCTCAAATTTTTCCATATTCACATATTGAGGTTCTTCCAGTCTTCATCCATCATCGCCACACCAGCCAGGACACTGCAATAGACTGACCAGAAAGTCAGCCAGATTGGAAGACAATGCCACCTGGCTGTTCAGGTGTGTAGTGAATTTGCCCGGTATGTGTCCCACTGTGACCCTAAATAGGATTAAGATGTGGTAAAACTGGATACTGGATGAATAGATATTTATACCATGTCATTGTTATTATAAAAAGGAATATAGTTTTTATGCGGATTATTTACAACCAATATTTTAGCATTGATATATTGTCATATTAATTCCTGATATTGGCTTTAATTAAAATATAGAGAATTATAATAGAAATATAATTGATCTTATTTCTGATAACAAAAACTTTGAATGGACCCCCAAGACCCTGGTCTGGACTTATGTACTTATGTACACGCATAAAATGATATCTGTGGAAAGATGGTACAAGTACAAAAGAACCACAAAACAGTTTTGTGGAGTTTATGGTGCATCCCAAACCACGTACTAAGTGGGTTTTTTTGCCGTTTAGTGTCCCATCCGGGTACTTTCGGTGAACAGAGAGATTTATTGTGTTCCTCCTCATATGTACTAAAACATAATGCTTGAAATATGCAAGTGCGTGATTATGGAAGTACCTCATATGTCAGCATATTCAGCTGGTGGTCCTAACACTTAGGCTAATCTGTGTATGCCAAAGGACACGAGTACATCTTTTTTTCCTCCAGTGTTGACTATTTTATTCTAGTTCAAAGGTACAGAGTTTGAAATAAATCAATCGATGGATTAAATACACAAACTGTCAAGTTTTTTCCCCACACATTCACAACTATTAATGTTGTAAGGGTCAGGACTGCACCATCCTTTTATGTGGGTCATAAACATATCTCTTAAAATCTAAGCGAATCATGATGGGCTGAAAATCCGTCATGGCTTCTTCCTCTTTAGCGAGTTCTTGTTTGGTGCCACCTTTTCCCCGTCTCTTGGAGGACGAGGATAGAAGCTGCTTTGTTTCTTCTTTCAGTCCCTCTGATGAAATGAAGAGAAAGACAAAAACATGCAAAAGCATTAGCACATACCAAACTAAACAGAAACAGAATCCTCCCAGTTATGGAGACTGAGACTCTTTGAGGAGATGTTGGTTATTAGCCAGGCTTGGGCTGGTTAACAGATTTATGAGAATCATAAGAAAACAATTCACAATAACTGATCTAAACAACACAGCCTGCATACACTGGCTCCTTCAAATATATCAACCATCAATCAAAGAGTCTTGAACACTGTTTACTCTGGGCACGTGTCCTCACTGCTGCCCCCTAGTGTGTATTTACTACTTTGTTTCACTGCAAGGGTTGTGTTAAATACATTGAATCAATTCCTATGTGTGTATCAATCTGATAAAAATAAATAAGGTCACGGTTCGATACATACTGGCCGAATACGCTGCTTACAATATGTAGACACACACACACACACAAGACAATTTCAGTATCATGGGAAGAACATGCAAACTTAACACAGAAAGCTCCGGATTGTGTTACCTGAGACTTCTTGCTGTGAGGCAACAGTGCTAATCGCACATCTTATTACAATGTTCAATCATTAAGTCATAAAAAGAACAGTGTAATGTGACATGCTTTTGAAATTACAGGCTGGTGTTCGGTGTTCCCAGATTGTTTTTCATGTGTTTATAAAGATGTTTAAATACGAGGACCGCTGCAATCTGGCAACCATATACCCTGCAGCATTTACCAAACATGAGTTTAGCAGGTGTCATTTTTAACTCAGTGACAAATTGGACTTAAAACATAGTGAATTACAAATCCTAGGACAAAAGACACACACAAATCTACTGTAAATACTACACACAAAAATACTCACGTACAGTAACGCAAGGTATCATAGTGTGTATGATGTGTAATGCATTGAGGAAGTAAGAAACAAGTCTATTAGAAATTCATTCTGTATAGGAGGTGACAGTACCTGGTACTCGAATCTTGATTTTACCACTTTGTCCAAAGCTGCCTTCGATGACCCCTGTCTCTCCGGAAGACAGTGTGACCTTTAACCCCACAAACAGCTGCAGGTTGGTCTCTTTCTTGAACAGGTTTTTACCGATCACAGTGAAGTCATCGGTTACCTGGTCACAATGAAAGAAGGGTTAACAACTAAAAATAAAGACCAATATTCCAATGTGCTAAATAATTTTCTGACACTTAAAAAGAAACAAAATCTAGCATCCTTTCCATGTCTTACATTTGAGTGTGTGTGGTAACACGGTGGCTTAGTGGTTAGCACTGTCGCCTCACTGCAACAAGTCCCACGTTTGATTGCTGGGTAAAGTGGTCTGGGTGGAGTTTGCATGTTCTACATGTGTCTGCGTAAGCTCAGGTTAACTTGAGATACTGAAATTGTCCAGTGTGTGTCTCTCAGTACCCTTCAACAAACTGGTGACCCAATGTGTGTCCCTACGTGACCCTAATAAAGTTTAAGCGCTGGTAAAATCAGATAATGGATGGATGTTTGTGTGTGTTTGTTTACCCGTTCCACTGCTCCTTCTTTGTGTTTGTCTTTACTGATTTTAAGTTTCGGTAGTGACGCCTCGATGTAGTTTTTCTCTTCAAAGCCTTCTAACAGCTTCCCATAAAATGCGAGCCTGCACGTGTTACTGTGAATATCAGAGTCCAGCCGTGAGCCTATTACTAGACAAAGCGGTGGACATGTGACCAGCCGTTCAAATTCTAACAGGGCCCACTGCTCTGGTTCCCGGCCCTCAGCTCCCCCCTGGCCAGTCTGATATTCTTCCTGGTGACAAAACTCCCAGTCAAATGAAAAAGCCTCTGCGCTCGGATCAGTGGTTGTAGACAGATCGTGGGGAGAAGCCCGGCTGAAGAACAAGACGCGTGCCATGACGGTTTCGTGTCCGATAGTAACGTGAAATTTGGCCCGGCTGCTGATGGCACCTTTGTAGTAATCGATCTTCCGTACGGAGATGATGGCTGCGTGGAGAGTCCGCAGTGAACCGGGTGTACACACCACCCCCCTCTCCAGCAACTTTGGGTCAAACTGGGTAACGCACACACCAACTCGATCTCCCTGCATTGCGCAAGCTACCGGCTTACGGAACATCTGTATCGACTTTACTTTCTTGGTCACCTGAAATCACAGTAAACACACAAAACTTGAGATGTAACAGGATTTTACTGGAAGTCCTCAAATCTGTACAGCTGCTTTGTGACAATGTCTATTGTAAAAAAGTGCTATACAAAAGTCAATATGAAGTGGCTTTTATTGTTTCTTCTTAGAAATAAGAAAATAAAGTATTTGGGATTATTTACTTATAAAAAATATAAATGCACTTTCATTTCCAAGGAAGTTTACAAACTACACCAGAAATACTAGATTCATGGTTTGTATTTTTTGTATGGTGCTAGCACCCTCTGCTGTTTAAAGTGAATATTAATACATTTTTTAAGAATCAGACATTCAAAAAATCTTTTAAGTAAATTCATATGTACCGATAAGTGTCACGTATAAAACGTGGTTGAATTTACACATCACAACATTGTACCTAATAAAGATCTCAGTGTAGACAACTGTGTATTGTATGTGCATGCACCTTAAGTGTAGGTATCTCCAGGGTGTCATTTACGTTGACTGCCCCCTGCAGAATGGTGCCTGTCATGACTGTTCCTTGACCTCGGATAGAGAAACAGTGATCCACGGCCATCAGGAAAGAGCCTGATGCGTCTCTACTCGGCAAGAACGCCTGAGCTCTAAGTAACTAAAACAAAGGTCAGAAATGAGAGGTTGTGTTGACGTATTGTAGGTCAGTTCGTTGAGCAGCATAATGTATTTCTTTTAGGGTTGCACCAAGAATGAATAAAACAAACCTAATACAAACCAAAATCCACTGGTTTGTATTCATAATGTTAGCTTGTTTATTAAGATATTGAAGCGATGTAACATCTTAGGAAAAAGATAAAGTTTCGGGTTACTTAATTATTAATGAATGCATGTTTGAAAGCTACCTCTATAAGCTCAGTAATTCCCTGTGCCTCTTCTGTCTCTGAAGCTTCGGGTCCACCTGGCTTTGCTGCCACAGCAATGATAGGGCATCCTTTAAATCTAACAAAAAACAGGTATTGTGAGCAAAGTACAAATGCAGATATAAAAGAATGCAGATATTTATAAAAGTTTTGCAACTGTTGTTGCATCTCGCTTCCATTTTCGGGTGTCAAGTTTGCATTTTTGCAAAGACCCCCATGTCTTTGTGGGTTTCTTTTCGGGTACTCCGGGTTCCTCACATAGTCTAGACATGGAGTCAACCTGTAATAGACTGGTGACCTGTCCAGGTGTTTACTGTATATGCCCAGTGTGTGTCCTGTCATGGATAGATAGAATGTAGTGTGCAAAGTACTAAATGAAAAGTTAGCAATAACTGTCACATATTTTGTTTACATTTTAAACACATATGTACTTAGCTTGAAGTTTACTTTGTATTTTTGCTTTGATTAACCAAATCAATCTTGTGTGTGCTCGGTTTGTGCACCTTGTGTTTTCCAATGTTTTGTGCATCCGTTTGGTCATTTTATCGATGGCACTCTGTCTCTTGTCATTCGGCAGCAGGTCTGTTTTATTGAGTATGACGATCATGCGAGAACAGGTGAGCTGTCCAATCAGGAGACACTCTGCAGTCTGCGTCTGCATCCCCTTCACCACGTCAACCACTAACAGCATTAGATCGATGATCTGAGCACCTAAACAAAACACAAAGAATATAATAATACAAAACAATACAGATTATTTTGTCTTTGTTGGCTGCTTCTTTTGGGATCCTCAGAGCATTTTTTGAATTTTATTTATCATGTTTTATGCCCTTCCTGACTCAACCCTTTCTGTTTATCCGGGTTTGGGAATAACACAACAATTTACTGACTTGTGCCTTTTAGTGGACGGTTGTTTCCAGTTTACCTAGATTCTAGCTACTAGGCAATTCAATTGCAACTTGTAGGCAGAATAATCTGTTGGCATGTTTTTGTACCGTGAAAGGAAACCGAAGCACCAAGAGGAAACCCACTTTAACTCGAGGAGAAAGTGCAAACTCCACACACTTGGGAATAAAACGCAGGGCCCAGAATTCTCCATTTCCAATTCCTTCCCATCATGATAGAAAACCAAGCCGTTTTATTTGCTCACAAATTAAATGACAAATACATTTTCAAACATTTTTGTCATTTGGGCAGACGCCTTTATACAAAGCGACTTACATAACAGTTACATTGTACAGCCTGAGAAATTGAAAATTAAGGGCCTTGCTCAAGGGCCCAACAGCAGCAACCTGACAACTCCAACCAGTGATCTTCTGCTTACTAGTCAGAAGAGGGAGACTCACCACCGATGATGGTTCGAATGAGAGAGGCATGTCCTGGACAGTCGACTAGAGTGAACTGCAGATGTCGGTACTTTGGGTTGCTGGGGGACAGGAGGTGATCAGGCATGGGGACAGTGAAGGAACTGAAGCCCAGGTCCAGTGTGATTCCGCGTTCTTTGGACTGTGGGTTCTTATCAAAAGCAGCAGTGGACGCGGTGCTGCTGAGTGCCCGAGCTAAAGACGTTTTCCCGCTGTCCACATGCCCCAGCACACCCACATTAAAGTTCAGTGTCTGGGGGAGACTGTCTCCCACTAGCGGCCCTGGATCTGCCATCTAGATCAATCTACCGAAGCCCTACAGGTAGAGAAATGACCGCAACACCAACAGCGCAGTCCTGCTAATGGACTTTGCTCTACGGTCGCTATAACTGCTGTAGTTTCTCGTTTATAACCGAATAATACAAAACAACACTGAGAATGTAAATACTGAGTTATAACAGAGTTATAACGCTGTTTCGCTTAACTATGATTGACTCTGCTGATACATTGTACATAACAAAACTGAAGTTTTCTGTGTTTAAATCGCAACCAAGTTTACTACGAAGTGCACTAGTTAGGGTGTCTTGTACTTATAAAAAAATGAAATGACGCCTAATTTATTATTTAATTCGTGTTAAACACTTTATCTAATGGGATACAGGAGACATGTCCAAACCATAAATGACTGTAAATAAAGACCACTCGTACTAGACTTTAATGTGTGTAGGGAGCAGGATTTAAATACCGTTTCGGACACTTCCCACTGTTTTCTGTTGACTTCCTGTGTTACAATAAATTGCTTCCACTTATGTCGCGCTGCGATCAATACAAAAGTGAAGTTAAAATACAAATTAAAACTGAAGCATCAACTTAAAATATAAAAATAAATCAATGATAAAACAAGCTTATATAATAAACTAACAAAATTATTAAAAAGATAGGAGTGGACAAAGATAAATTTATAAATAAAACAAGAAACGAGAACCTATACATAATATTTTACAAACATTTATTTGTAGATTAATGTTATTAATATTGTTGACTATTTTACCACCGCTTAATCCAATAATAATAATTATTATTTCTATAGTTTTTACTATAATAATTAGGTTATAATTAAATAATGTAAAAATGCTTTCCAGTTATAATGGTGACTAGTTACAAATAAATGTTTTTTTCTTTGTTTTTTATTTTAACTTTAGAACGTTACAATGATATACAGACACATATTAAGAAAAATGCAATTAACATATAAACTTTCCAAAAACTAAGCAAATATATA
>JAOTRQ010059465.1:0-13803 GCA_028565875.1 Hoplisoma paleatum
GAAATGTGTAAAATTGTCCTGTAGTTTCACAAGATCCCTGTAGCGATACGGGGTTGGAGAAAGACCTGGCAACCTACCCCGTAAAAATATAATTGCTGAGTAACTCTGGGGTTCGGTAGCAGTCCACAGAGTGACCCAAGAGTTGGTAACGACTGGAATGGGTAAATACACACACACACACACACACACACACACACTTATAACAAACAAAAAGCTAGTTCTTAATACTTTTTAGTGTCCAGATTTTACCTAACAATGCACTGTGTGCTATGTAGTACGCAGGTGGAGCAGTTTGATTTTACACTGCACACTAGTGTCAAGTCCTGAACTCCTGGGTCAAAATTTGCCATTGCCCATTGGCTCTTTGCCACTCCAACCACTGGGATGTTCAAACCAGTGAACTTCAGTGACTGTAAACTATAGAGCCTGGGTTGCGTCAGGAAGGGTATCCAATTTTATAAACCACATAATCTATAATGATGGGTTCAAAATGAGTATCCGCTACTTGCCAAATGTGGGTCAAATAATTAGGCTTACTCACCATTGACTGGCTGATAAAATATGCCTCACGAGAGTTGAAATCCATAAATGATGTGATCTTCAGTGAAAGAACAATTTGTACTTGCCAATAATCTCTCTCCTTCCTTTCGTTCGCCTGTCTTCTAATTGACAGTCTCCTAAACAAAGCTATAACATTGCTATCATCTGTAACGGAGAAAAGTGAATACCATTTGTGAATTGTGACCAAAATAGACAAAAGGGCAAAACTTGCTTCTCAGTCGTGACTGAAAACATCGAATATTGTATGAAGTTATAACTAATTTACATTTGATGCCTTGGATGATGCAACGTTTCCACATCATATAGAATGGAATGACTGCCTTTATTTGTTGTTACACATATACATCTACAGTTAGACAAAATAATGTTTACAAGGTCAGCCATTGTACAGCAAACCTAGAACAGATGGTGTTAAAGATCCAGAGCTGGGAACGGAACCCAGAAGATCTTCTGGTTGTTCACACAAAGCTTTATCCACTAAGCAAAATAAGCAAAGTCTCTAAACTAAGTAAGATCACCTTGAATATGGTTCAATTAGTTGGTGTGTTCAGGCCCAACCGAACAACGAAGAAACCATGAGCACATTTCATGTCAATCAAAATCAGTTGTTTAAATGAAGCATCTATTGCACACCCCTGGTCTAGCCTGTTTAGATCTGGACACGTTCTTGTTCAGTCATTGTTCTCGTTAAGGTCTTTGACCCCCCCCCCCTTACCCTTAATCTTTGTTAATATTCTTAATGTTAGCCAGAGAGTTCGGTATTAGCATTTGCTTGAGAAAAAGATTTCTTGATTTGCTCTAGATTAGGGACTAAATTTGTGTTTAATTGATTATCAGCATCATTTTAGCACTGCATCAGTCTATAAAACCCTGTTATTGGTGTCGCCCTGCTGAGCATAAATAGTTTGTCTTGTCTAGTGTCTTTGCTTTGCATATAGCACCCGCTGTTTTCTTTTTTGCCTGTGATTTGTGCTCGATTTCAGTGCAATCTAGATGGGTGATTGTGGCACCGGGCTAAGTAGAAATCTGTGTTCTTGTCATGGCTCAGCATAAAACTTTTTATCCCTCAATCAAATCCAATCATATATCTGTATTCCTGGAGGCAAAACAGTAATACCCATCAGAGATGGCGATGCATGCTATAGTGCAGGGGGAAAACTTACAAACGCCTACAGATGTATCGCCTTTATTAACTGGACATGTTTATTAGATTGGATGCTCTATCTAGCAGCAATATAGGAACGATCTCGATTCTTTTTGCATGGTTGTGCTCCTGTAAACAAAACAATGTCCACAAAGATGTATAACCACCTAGTTTACCTGGACAAAGATAGAGGCAGAAGGAGAAAAACACATTAGTTTATGTACTTTTAGTCTTTAAAATAGATTTTATAACATGTTTTTACTTTTACTTAAGCTTGTGTGATTCATAAGTTGCTATGTTTTAAATTACACCCATTACTGAGTAAAAGAATAAACAACCAAATATTATTTATGTGTGTGTGTGTGGGGGGGATGCTACAGTGAGTGAAAAGAGCAAAACAATCTGCTAAAATGCATGAGAACTGACAACATGGTACACAGTACCACACAATTTCTTCAGTACACTATTTCTGTTATTTTTTTATTAAATACAAATAATATGAAATGAACAATTATGTTCTAATTAATAGCAGTGTGTTTTTTTTAAAAGAACATACTTATAATATAGTTTATATTCCAAAATGTTTTAAAATCAGTCAAATGTATCACTTTACAGAAAGTGAAGAAAAGAAGATTTAAAGGGGCAGAATGTAGAATTGTGGCCAAAACCGGTACTGCAATCACATTAAAGCTGTAAATCAATGTGTTGCAAGAATCTATTTCTGTGGCTTATTATTCTCACTGCTAATCAAGTAAAGTGACTTACTGACCAAGAATGTCCAAGTATTTATGAAGTGACTGATGCTAATAAAGTGTCCAAGTTGTGGTGAAATTCAATGACCAGAAGTGTGTAACTGTAGCATAAAGAACTGAATGTTGTAGACCTCCTATAGATAATTTTCGTACAATGCAATTATTTCTGAATCCTAATGGCTAAAGTAGGACGCAGCCGACTGGTTTTGAGTCTGGGACTTGACTATTATCTTTGCTATAGTATTTAATTGTGTTCATACTTGACAGAAAGTAAATGTCCCCCCCTCACCCCCATCCTGACTAGAGGTTGCCACATCCAGCACAAATGCATACCAATCCAATTTTTATTCTTATTTTTAACCATAAAGAGTCACAGTTTTGGCTTAAGCTACTTTGAACGAATATGCCGAATGTTATTTAGCTGTAGAAAATATTTAAAATGCCTGTACTGCGGTAAAGTATGGACTGCATTCATCTTCACACGTTTCGATTTCTTTCTTGAACAGCTTTTGAACAGGAAATGCTAAATAATAAAGCATTGTTGTTCAGGTGCAAAACAATTACCTCCAACTTTCCAGATATGTTTCTCTTTTAAAAATCACAGAACACATAATGTCCTGCGGGTGGCCGTAAACACAGCAAGCGCTGCAGTAAAGTTCGTTTCATATACACAAAGCTATAAAAGAAAGAAATCAGAATGTTTGAATATAAAACTGACTTTACCACAGAAATATATGTGCCTACAGAGAATTATTATAATTAAAAACCTGTCCAGGAAAAAATCAACCACTTCTCTACTTTTACCCGTCTCCATCTATCAAAAGAATGTCTTTTATACACGTCCTTGTTTTGTTTCTGGCATTTTCGGTTTTTGATAATGACAGGTAATTGTATTCATAGATGTTTCTTGCTTCAACTCATCGTCAACTGGCAACCTGAATCCCGGATGCTAGTGAGTTCATGATTGGTAGATTGGTCATGATTTGTGTGGCGCTACTTTGCTTTTTAAATGTTAATATTCTGTTTGCATTAATACTGTCAGTGGTATCAGTATTAGACATGAACACGGTTACATACTGTCTGATGACATGTCAGTTTTTTAATGATTACTAGGAATACATTTTTACATATTGCTTATTTCAGGATGCTCAGTGAAATAGATGTGACTGCAACTAAAAATAGCTCCAATATTTTGTTTTGTTGTGAATCAGTAAACTGTAGAACCACCATATCTGACGACAGCTTTACATTTCTGTTTCATGAAGTCGAACAACTTCTGCCACCCATGAACATAAGTTCCAGCCCAGAATGTTCCAACATTCCACTACATTCAACTGCATTTCTTGATTTTGCCTGTCAAAGACATTTTTCATATCACCATGGAGCCAGAACGTCACATGTTTACTGGTGTGGTTGGGGTCATTGTCTTGTTGAAACAACAATTTTAAAAGCTTTTTCTTTTTCACACGAGGCAACAAGAACTCCTCAAGTATTCAAGCATTGAAAATGAGAAACATGCCTGTATCAAGATGTGGGTGTCGTCTGACATAATGTCTGTCATCTCTAGACCTAATTGATAATGACAATCTTGATTTGATCAGTCAACAAAATGTTTGTACAGTATCATTTCTCATTATGCCAGTCGATGTGTTCACAAACTGGCAGTCTTTGTTTAACAACAGAACTTTGCAGAGAGTTCTTGCTGGTAATTTGGCTTTACTTCATTATCTTCTGTAACTTGGTAGTTACTTTAGATCTTCCATTATCTTTCTAAAGACTTGCTATTGGCTGAGCCCATGACATTTTGTCTATTCTTCCAATCCATTTCAAGAGTAGTTCTATGCTTTTATCTAAATCTTTCAGATTTCAGTTTCCTATCTAAAACATTTAATATCAATTAAAGCTGAGCAGCTTATTATTTGTTTTACTCTCAGTTTTTTTATCCTTAACCATGAACTTATAATCGTATGGTCTTCATATGAAAATGCACTATCACCTTTCAACTTTTTAATAAGGGCCAAAATTGGAATCTGTTCTTCGGCAAAATGAACAACTTCGCCAGATGAAGTCCTCACTGTTAGTATTTTGAACAAGCCAAGTATTATCAAATAATGCATTACTCAGAATGAGCGGCATTTACATTCTATCTTTGTTTTGTTTTACAACTACATCTACTAAAAGTGATTTACATGGTCGTGATGTTGGACTGCTAATATTTTGAACCCCACTGTATATTCAGCAGTGATCGGTATTATGATGGTTGGTCTGATCTTATTTAGCATCAGTGCTCCCAACGCGTCACCTTTAATGGCTTTTACCCTCATGATGCAATTCCTTTGTAATTTTCTTTTGAAAACACAACAAGTAAGATTATGCTACCTTGGCTTTGCGTCATGGCAGCCATGAAAGTTTTCTTGGCCTCTAAATCCCATCGTGCCGTCGTCAATAGAGCCGGAAATGAATGGGCGCTTTCAGTCGGCAAAGATGGTGAGCGATAAGACTCACAATGGATTCCATCTCCTCTCGTTCCACAATGGACTCCCTGAAGCAGATGGGAGATTTGCATAAGCGAGCACTAACGGTGATTGCAGTGGGTATTAGGTGTATTAAAAATAGCTTAACCAAAGAGATACTTCATGTCCTGATTTCATTACCACTCATAATTTAGCCATAAATGAGATAATCTCAAAATATCCTGGACAGAGATGAAAATTACAATCAACTTGTGCTTACTAGTAGTTGACAGATGATTAAAATGTTGCTAAAATGTTGCTGTTTATTGGACTTAGGTGCTAAGTAGTAATTAAAAAGTCACTAGTTCAAGCTCCATCACTTTGGGTTTACCAATGTGGGGCTCATACATTGACCAGCCATAACAATAAGAGAAACATTGATTATTTAATTCACATTAAATGCATTTACCAGACATTTTATCCAAAACATACATTGCAGTTACAATAAACAGAGCATTTAAGAGTTAAAAACCTTGCCCAAGAGTCAAATAATGGCAACCAGGCAGTGATGGGGTTTGAGCCAGTATCTTTGATTACTAGTACAGTGTCTTAACCACTAGGCTGCAACTTGACCTCATCTCTTTTCTTTTCTTATTTTATAAGAGCAACTGAACATTTTATCCTCCATAAATGTGGTCAATATCTGGTCAATATTTAAAAAATAAACTGTGGTAAACTGATGACAGAGTTCATTCAAGCACATGGAAAGTGAAGGACTGTGAATAAACAAGCTGATGTAGCTTAAACTGCTGATGATGTTGATACTGGTTTTGATAGAACGGTGTCAGAATACACAGGTCATCACAAAACGAAGGTACATTTAAGGACATAATGTTATGCCTGATCTGTGTACTGTCACTGCACTGTACTTTGCTTGAGATAAAAGTGTTTGCTCAATGACATGAATATATGTTTCAACAATTTCCCAATAGCTTTGCACTCCTTGTATGCCACGAGAACCACCAACTAGCTCTGCAGTCACTCATAGCATGCACATGATCCTTTAGTAGTCCTCTACTAGGACCTCAACTAAAAGTGAGTGATGCAGCAACAACGAGTCAAACCCTCTAGTGCAAGGGTGTCAAACCCACAATTATACAGAACCCACCCGATTTCACGAGTTTAATTAGCTGGTCTCAGTTAAGCAGCAGATCATGTGACCGCTTGGGTTGGTTGGAGTAAAAATCAGAAGACACACCCTTTGACACCCCTTCTCTAGATGCTAATTCAAACTCAACATGTTACTGTAGCAGCCAAATGTGTCGCATTAGCTCACCGAACAGTGTATGAGGTGCGAGCTGTAAGATGAACTGAAGAGCAGGTATAAGTGGTGAAGAAATACATGAAGTCTAGCCTACCATAATCAACGGCTGCTCAGCGAAAAAAAGCACTTTGCACAAGTCAGGTGATGAATGGACGTCCAATGGGGAAGTGGACGTGTTCTGATTGTGAGAAATGCTGAACAAAATGTCAATAAAGCACAAAATCTCACTCACCTCTTCAGATAGACAAAAAAGTGGCTGACATTTAAAACGTGCCCTTGGGCAATTTGTTTATTCTAACAGTAGAATATGTTCATTCTGAAAGACAATAAAGTGAATAACCCAGAGCCATGTGCCTGACTTTGATTTTTGAGACTTCATAATATTTATTGACTCCCAGCACTTTAATTTCCCAAATATTAAAGGCATATCTGGTAAGCCAGCTATCCATCAATGCCAAGTGCCTAAACCACTCTCTCTATAACTGTAATGTTCTTTTGGACCCTTTCTGAAACACTGGCTACTGCAAAGCAATATACTAAATAAATGTTAGGATTTAAACACCCCATATTGATCATCATAGTAATTTGCATGAGGTAAAAATAAAAGATAAAAGAACTAAACGTACTTATAAGCGTGCATCTCAAACACACAGCAGTCTCTGTGATCAGATAAGATCCCTTAATTGATCGACATGAGGATCCAGTACAGTAAATTGATTATGTAAAAAAGTAATCACTGGTGCATTGTAATGCCGGTTTCAGGTCTGGATAAATAGGGAGCAGCTAAAAGGACTATAATTATAAACTGGAACAAAGAAAGAACAAAGAGTAAGATTTGCAACAAGCTACAAATTACTCTAGCACTAAAAGTCTTAAATAAGATGCCAAGAATTTACTTCCAATGTTCGCAATGTGCAAAGCAAATCTCTTTATGTCTGTGATGTGGATTTATTAGTGTCAATCAACTTGGCTGATCTGTGGACTTTATCGCAAATAAAAACGTGCCTTTATGTTTAAACCATCAAGACCAAAATAAAGTATCTGAAGCAATAAATAAAATCCATCCATCTGATTTCAGTAAATCATTAAAAAAAATCTGGTGTCCGAAAAAAAATTGTTGTTTTGACTTTCGCGGTATTGTGATGTAATACATTTCTTAGAACCTCCCCCGGTACCTCCCATCACCTTATTTAAAACCAGCTCTGGGCTCAAAACTACAATATTTATACACCATTTAGGTATGTCATTTGCTTCGTTCCATCCAAAGAAAACAAAAAAAAGTTTGTCCTTAAAAGAGTGAGAAAAACAATCTTCAGCGCGAACACATCACAAGCAAAGGCTGCAAAAACAAAACATTTATCTGTTCATCACAGCTTCCTGTCCATGTTTCAGACACCCATTAAATTTCAACACCTCCCCTACCACTTCATTCGTTCCTGTAAGAGTGAAATACTCAAACTCCAGCAAAACAGAAAATAAAGATGTGTGCTGGAACAATTACCACAGCTGGATAAAGATTTTGACACATGCCAAACTTACAGCATCAGATGTGCCATGTTTAAAAATATTTTGAGTACAAAATTAAAAGTGAACACGAGTCAGCCATTCAGCCTACAGTAGTTCAGCCCAGTCCTGTGATAATGTGATATGCTAGCTTGTTGTCGCAAGTATCTGGAGCCATTCTGATTGCAGTGCATCCAATATTTGCTCGAATGTGCATGAGTGAGGATCTATGAAGCAAACATGACAATTCGAAGTGGTTACAGGGATGCCCAGTTGGGTTCAGGTCTATAGATATTAGGAAGTCAGACTATGGAAATAACAACCGTGATAAATATAGATTAAATCTAAGCATACATGTGTGTATAGGTCTTTATAAAGTGTGTATATTGGTATAGTGTTTGTATGAGTGTAAGAAGGTAGTGCAATATTCTCTTTGGATTTGTTGCACAAACTATGTTCAGTACTTTGCACAACTTTGGTCACGTTATCAACACTTTGGACACTTTATACTGTTTATAATGTATGTATTACATTGTATTTGTTTGTACTCTAGTTTTATTTTACACGTTTGTAATGATTTTGTTTACATTTTTACATCTCTGTGATAATTTCAATATAATGCACATATTTTATGCTCTTGTATTTCTTTCTATTATTTCATGGCTGAGCAGTCATGGAAGCATTTTACTGTTGTACCATGTATGACTCTATATGTGATGAATAAACCTTGATTTGAACCTTGATGTGCTGACTTTTTCTTTCAGAAGTGCTTCGTAAAATCAGTGTGTATTATTTCCTTTCAGAACCAGCATTACCTTCATTCATTACATTGGCTCATCTTGGATCCCGACCACACGGGCCAGACATCAATAAGCCTTGGCCACCCTGTTGCTGTTTAATCATTGTCTACTGTTGCTGGTCCACTTTTGAAAAATACTGACCCCTGCAAACCGGGAACAACCCATAAAACGCAGTTTTGAAAATTGTTGCCCAGCCATCGCAATTTGGTACTTGCATTATACGCACTATTCAGCCTCATTTTCCTCCCTAATTTCTGTCTCTACTTCTCCTTGATGTCACCCTTAGGTAACCTTACAGATTTTCAATAGGATTGAAGAGGGATGTGCACAGGATATGCCCCTGCAATCTAACAGATTTTAAGAAGCACTTCTGACAGAAAAGTCAGCACAGATTGCAAAGACAAGATGTTCCGTGCTGATAAAATCCCACTTAAAAAGACTGATTGATAGATATTTTAATATCCAAAGGTGCTTCAAAGAAGTATAAGTTTAAGCTTTTGCAGATAAATGCACCACATTATTGTGAGTTTTTCTCTTTAAAAATAGGTCACACAATCCTGATATTTTTAATCTTGATTGTGAGTAGTACTGCTGCTTCACAGAAAGTACTGATGTACATCCCAAGCGGTGTCACTTACATACTGTAAGTGTATTGTAAGTCAGTGTCACTTATGTCAGAGTGCACACTTTAAGGGGAGAGAGTTGTCTGAAATGGAACACCACACACATAGGGGAGGTGACAGACTAAAATTTGATCTGTCGACCAGATTTTTTTTAACACATTACTAATTAATTATTAATTCATTCCACTTTCATGTAAAGAAAACAGTAGTCTCCATTTCTGATTCGACTATGGCTGGTATTAACCGGTCGAACATCCCTCCTTTCTGGTACGTAGGTAAAAAGTCGTCAGATTCATGATCTTAGTATCATTTCATACTGAATTTTATTGAACCATTCGGGTACTTTCAATACGCTGAGAAAAATTGTCTTTCTTAGATGCACTAAAACAGTGCATGATTTGGGATGCACCTCTAGATTCAAGCCCCAGGCAAGGCGATCCTTTCTGAAGTGCCCTATAGGTGATCATTTTCTCAGTCCAAAAGAATGAATAAATATGTGTCTGTCCATGATCGTGACCCATATTGGACCCATAAATGGTTCTGATAGTGATTGAGTAACACACAGGACAATTTGAGTATCTCTACTTAACATGACTGCATGCCTTTGGACTGTAGCAGGAAATCGGTCAATCAGACACTGGGATAACATGCAACTCCAACTGCACAGAGAAAAGAAACCAGATTGACTTACGCAGGAATAAAACCCAAAACTTATTGCTGTTAGTTGGCAGTGTTAATCATTAGACTACCATGCCATCCAAGAATGGTCATGATAATAATAAAATAATAATAATAACAAAATAATAATAATAATAATAATAATAATAATAATACTGCATGGTGGCTCAGTGGCTAGCACACTCAGAATAAAAAGGTCTTGGGTTTTAACCCCAAGTGGGGTGATTTTTCCTATAGGTACCCGTCCACTAGTATGCATAAACCATATAATTATACTGCTGGTAAAAGCTCCGATAAATAGAGCGGCTCGCGAGTACAATAAGGGTTTGGAAATTGGTAAAAAAAAAAAAGGGGGTTAAAAAGATTGTTCCCTACCTTAACAGACTAAACAACCAGAGCTGTTTTTAGAACACCACCCCTGAGAAAGATGAAGCTAGAATGTCTCAACCACAGTAGCATCCTTGCAGTAAATCGTTTTTCATTTTCCCACAGATACTGAAACCCCCAATCTCACACTCATACTGAGTGAAACTCTTGCTAAGCTTCAGCCCTAACACTCATCACACCTAACAGCAGCAGGAGCTGAACATTTATCTGCCCATCACTTTTCTCTGCCTATGTTTTAAAATCCCTACCAACTTAACAGAATACCGAAAAGATAAACGAGTCTTGAAGGATAAAAGATGAAGGGGATTTGATAGGGGGCGTTAAGATAATGCGAGGAATAACTGAATTACTCAGTAGTACATAATTAAAAAAAAACATAATGGACTGGCAAACACTGTGTTTAGATCAGCTTATATGGTAATAATTAATAAAGTAAATACCTTAACTGAGACAGCAAAGTGTTACGTAGACACAAAGCTCATGAGATAGCTTTATACATTATATAACTATTAACATATAACAATTATTTCAACAAATGAGTTGAGGACACTGGGACTAACCATTAAATTGTTATAAGAGTATTAAATATACCCTTAGGCATACAATAATGATCACCTTCTTAATGTTGTGTGGATCCCCCATAAGCAATAAACTGCGATAGATGCACAGTAATTCCTTTCTATCAAAACAGCAATAAGTTCCTCAGCAGTTTAATCCACAGTGACTCGACCAGCCTTAGCTTAGTAAGTCTTGACCAATCCTGATCCTGTCGGCAGTTAAGAAATGTTAGTAGTCATAATACACTGTCTGGTCAGTGGAAGTCGATTTAATATTGTGAATCTTATTGACTGCTTCTGTTAGGGGTCGCAACAGTAAATAAATAAAGTAGTTAGCATTTTTAAGGTTTATTCATTCATTCATTCTTAAGGTTTGTTCATTCTAGAGGCTATGACTGATGAGAATGCCAAATTGAAAACTCTGTGTTGGTGTGCTAGTAAAAAAAAAACAATCGGCTTTATCCATGGCAAAGTTTCAAAGATTGTTTTTATTTTCTTTTGTAGTTTTTTTTAAGCCACCCGCCAAAATGTTTTTGGTTGAGTGCATAGCTACTAATGCATTTCTGTTTTAACATCATTATAAGTCACCCTCCCTCCTGAAAAGCCTTTTTGAGTGTCCAAAGATTTGAATAGCAAATAGAGCTAAAACATTTTTTGCATTGTTTTGTATTTTCATGTGTCTTTACTGCGCCTATAAACACTCAGTTTGAATAAAAAAATCCATCTGCTTTCTATAAATCCATATAAAAAGTGTCAGTAAATTGAGCCATTTGGTGTTCACTAGCCATTGTGATGTCACAATGTGGAAATTAGCATAGAATCTCTTTGGTACCACAACCAACTGGCAAACCTCACCAGAACCCCTCCACTAGATTCGCCATTCGACTGCTGGAGTTACGTTTTCCGTGCAGAATACGATGAGTGTTATGACTACAGGAAAAACAATGTTGTATTGTTGGCTGCAAATAATGACACAACACTTTACGCCTCCTCCCAGCCCAAGAACAGATCTCCATGGCTCCGTTTCATTTTTGATCTTCGAACCAAAGAACAATAAAAAGGACATTTTATGTGTACGAAGTTTACAGCCACTAAACGACCTACTGCTTTGAGAATGATAACTTATGTTTGTATCACTGTATAAACTAGCTTTTTTGTGTTTGCTTTTAGCAATTGATAACCCTCCATGCAGCAGTTATGTGTGTTACAAATTGCTAATGCAGCACATCTTTTTATAGCTCGTTCATTTTTGATATAAATCTTTGTTTAAAACACCTGTTTTCTGACTTGTTCAGGCACAGGACAGTGTAGCCTAGTGGGTAAAGCGTTGGGCTGTGAACCCGAAGATTGGGGGTTCAAATCCAGGCCACTACACAGCCACTGTTGGGTCCTTGAGCAAGACCCTTAACCCTGTCTGCTCCAGTGGCGCTGTACTGCGGCTGACCCTGCGCTCTGACTTCCAACTTCCAACTTCCCAACTTCCAGAGAAGTTGGGATATGCGAAGATAAACATTTCGTTGTACTGTACATTTGTATATGTGTAATGACAAATACAATTTGAATTTGTTATAGGTTATTACTGCTAACATCTTTTTATTAAATGTGTAGTCACATTTTTAAAATTCTCTACATAGTAAGCAGTTAGTCTTAATATTTAATTGTTATTAATACATTATTAATACAATTCATGTTGTTTTTTGCACAGAATTTAACACATTTCTAACATGCTTTCATTTTCTGTACACACAAGATTATAGAAATAACTAAATATCTAGATCTTTCTTGTCTTATTTGCAAATCTTTACACATAGCATTGAAGCATTTAATTTTTCAAACCTTAAAAAAGTATAAAGTATAAAAGCTTAGTTTTGCTATATAAGACAGGTGAAACACAGTTTCAAAACTGGGTTTTACAGTTTGAAAAACTGGGTTTCACAGTTTAGATCATCCAGATTCTAATCCAATTAAAAGATATAGCCAGGATCATGGACTCATAAAAAAGTGGCTTGTTTGGACAGACTTTTGGTCAAGGTGAGAATACGTGCAGAGAGAGGGACAAATATGAACACCTTTGTGATTACATGGGACAATGTATCTCCCGACTGAAACTGACGAGAACTAAACAAGTAAGATTTACTTATGTGAGCGTTATTTTGTGCAAAGATCATGGACATGTTTTGTAGAACCCATAAATCTATTCTAACTTGTTTAAAAAGAGGTATCTGTTCTCTTTAAAACCTCTCACACCCTTCACGCATTTCAAGTAATGTATGATAAATATAAAACTGTAAACATGCAGTATGTACACACATATATACAGGTACACACACAAACCAACCAAATTAGTCCAACAATGTTGGGTCTGGCTGCCTCGATTGTGTAGAAACTCACTATTGGAACAAAAGAAAACAAACATTAACCAGATAAACACAAACAAATTACACTAAGTGCCTCAGACACAATTTACAAACACAGAACAGACTCTAATTACTTTCAACAATTTGCACTTTCAGCGAATGACCTGCTGCTTTTAAACTCCGCTCTCCAGTTTCTGCATGAGGATCTGATACTCTAGTTGTTGAGGTGACCTGAAATACATTTGTTGTTGTTCAGCCCAACAAGATCGATTGGAAAAGGGGTTCGATTGCAAAGATATAACAATGCTGGTCGTACTAAACAACACCACATTTGTCCTAACTTACGCAAGCATGTTTCTAAACACACGTTACCAATGTCTTAGACATATGTAGTTAGAGTAACAGTTAAGGCTGAGCTGACTAGCCTAGTTATCCAAAGGTTGTTTGTTGTTGGGCCCCTGAGCAAGGTCCATAATTCCTCAACAAATTATTATGTTTATGGATACAATAGTTATCATGAGAGATGCAAAAGTTCCAATAAATACACAAAAGTGCAAGTTGTCTGGTCAGAGCAGCAAAACACTGTATGTGTGTCTGTGTGTGTGTGTGTGTGTGTGTGTGTGTGTGTGTGTGTGTGTGTGTGTGTGTGTGTGTGTGTGTGTGT
>JAOTRQ010059475.1:0-13801 GCA_028565875.1 Hoplisoma paleatum
TATTTTAGACCTACTGTCTCCATACGAGGACGTTGTACATGAAGCCGTTTTTAGAAAAAAAAACAAAGACAAAATATGATTTTTATGCTTGTTAGGTCCTACTAATCACAAATAGCTAGACGAAATAAAAAAACACACATCAGGGAAAAGTCTCAGGAGGTTAAGTAGTTTGGTTTGTTTTCTACTCTCGACTAATCTACTACTACTGAACACTTTTGACATACCAATGCATTTCAGATCTATCTTAATCGATATCAGTACAGCAGTAGTGAAAATGAAAACCTGTGGGAATGCATGCAAGAGGTAAGTGTTCTCTGAATGTGTCATTTAGTATAACAAGACAATCCTTTATTCAAATAAACCGATCCATAAAATATGTGCATATATAAATAACTGAACAAGATATTAAATGTAATGTATTGTGTTGCATGTTTGTTGCTCAGTATCCAAAGGCAAAAATGCCCTTCAGTCATTAGATGAGTATAATTATATTATTACTCTGTGAAAAGAACCGTTGACTCTTGCTGGCAGGGGCAGCTACGTTTAATATGTGAAATCGGATACTTCATGGTTACCAAAGCAGGTCCATTATTCTTATTTTCTGAGACATTTTCCATAAAATACTGAACATTATGGTCAAACTTCTGTTTCAATATATTGATATATATATATATATTTGATGCCAAAGTGCCAAGGAGGGTAGTTAGGCTAGCACACCAGCACCAAGATTGGATGGGTGACAACAATGTTGTGTGGACTGCAAATACACAAATGAAAAAAGTAACACCATCCTACAGGCTGTGGACAAATGAAAAAACAACTCCAAACACATAACAACATAGGCTAACTAATAACCCACATCAGCCACTAGTGGACGAGAAACATGAATAACTAAAGGCTATAACGGGCATGAATGTTGTCAAGGCTATCTACCCAAGGATATGTACTGATGATCACACTAGCTATCATACTTGCCCCAGTACAAGCAACTGCCTCCTTTGGCTTGGTGCCCTTTAGTGATGAGTTAATTAGGCATGTGCACTATATTGCTAAAGGTATTTGCTCACCTGCTTTGACTGACATATGAGCTTAAGTGACATTCCATTCCTAATCCAATATTACACTGGTCCACCCTTAGCAACAAGCACAGCTTTGACTATTCTGGGAAGGTTGTCCACAATGTTCAGGAGTGTGTTTATGGAGATTGCATGGAGTGCATTTGTGAGGTCACACTGCTCAAAGGTGTTTCTATCGGGTTGAGCTCAGGACTCATCCATCTCATGCACAGGTAGAATTGTATCACGGTTCCACGCTGGAATTCACTGAGCTCCCGAGAGCGATCCATGCATTTACAGATGTTTGTAAAAACATCCTGAGGAGCTTCATTTATACAACTGTAGCCATGGAAGTGATTGGAACTCCTGATTTTGATCATTTGGATGGGTGAGCGAATACATTTGGCAATATAGTGTACACCTCCAGTGAGTACAGGCATAAAACATCCACCCTCACTGACTGGAGACATAAAAACAGTCTCTTCAGTGGACAATAATTGGCCACCAAGGTATTATGAGCAGATTTGGAGTCTTCAAATGGTGTTTAAAGACAGAGTATATATGAATAACATAACATTTCAGGTATTTAAGGTTAGATTTTTTAATTATCTTTTGTGGCATCTCTGAATAGCGACTATAAAGCTGTTCTCAAATAAATGATGCCATAAAGCTTAAATTTCCAACCATTCTTCACACCATGATCAAAGACCAAATTCTTGCCTCTCTAAGTATCTTACTCACTCATTATTGCATTTTTGTGTTTATTAGGCTACTTTTAAAGATGTGAAGGGTGTTATGCAGCCATGGACAGAGCAACATGGTTATCCAGTTGTCAGCATAAACATCACCAATGGGGAGATTTCTCAGGAGCAGTTTCTTTTAAACAGAGAAAAGGACACTGGGTAAGGAATGCAAAAAGACTGACAAATTGAATCCAAGATCTGTTATACAGACATGTATAACAATGACTGACCCAGTGCCATGCCACAGTTACCCAAATAAACTACACATCAGTTCCCAAACAATCTGGGCTGTGAGAATTTCTCACATTATTAAAAGAAATAACTTCAAGAGATGAGTCCTCTAAATGTGGGTTTGTTTCTACATGCGTTCACATGCAGGAGGAACGATCAGCATAAGATTATGCTGTCAAATTATGTGAGAAAAGTAAGTGAGCAAAATGTAAACATCTAATGTTGAACAGCAGCATTACTGAGCTTTGTAATTTGAACTCTGAGACTCATGTCACACTAGTGGCAGACTAAGCGATTAGAATTGAATTCAACAAGTACCCTTAAATAAAATAAAGTAAGATTTTTTTGTTTTACATAGAATCAAATGGCAGGTTCCAATTTACTTCATGAAATCCAACAAAGCACCTAAAGAGGATTTACTGAAAGAAAAAGGGCCAGGTAAATAAGTGTTTTTTTATATTTTCACTACAAAGTCATGACAAGTCTAATAAGATGTGGTTATATCAACCTCGTCTTTGTACTTTTCACAGTTCGAAAGCCTGATTACTTAATCGATGATGATGCATGGCTGCTTGCTAATATAAATTTCACTGGTTATTACCGAGTCAACTATGATGAAGAGAACTGGAATAGACTTCTTAATCAACTGAACACCAACCATCATGTAAGTATGTTTCATACAACATTGGCGACAAGAGGGAAAGTTTCATGTAGTAAAGTTCATGTAGAAAGTTCAGTCGTGTTATAATAGCTGGTTTATTTAAATAATCCATCTGTAAATGTTCTTTGTTTAAAACCAAATAAACTGAAATCCACATTTGACCTTGGCATTATTGGACACATTTGAACTCTCATATGCATGTAGTAGATGCTACTCTAGTGATATCAGAGATTTAAATCCCTGTTCCTTTTATAAAATAATGATCCTGTTATATCTCATATAATATTGTATTTGTTTTTCCAGGCTATCCCACACATCAGTCGAGGCCAGTTAATTGATGATGCATTTAATCTTGCCAGGTAATCTGCTTTACTTTAACACTTTAACACTTATTCTTTAAGTTTATGGCATAGACCCAAGTTGAAATATATGTTGGCTGATTTCAACTTAAACATTGATTTATCTATACTCTCAGTTTATTCTCATGCAAATGAATTATTCGGAAAGCGACCAGCAAAACCTAACATGCACTCTTATTTGATTAAAGCAAGGTTAGATTGACATCATTTCACCTCTGCTGTTTATTTTTATGTTGTTTCTCTGTCATAGTCTTTAATATATTACATATGACATGCATGTAAAGCGTTCTTGGGTACTATTAAGGCACTATCTTTATACAATATATTATTATTAGTAGTAGTAGTTGTAGTAATAGTAATTTTATTAATAATATTACTTGTCTAACCCATATTATAAATGACAATTAACAATGAACTATGGTTATCAAGGATGTTGCCATGAATTTAGCATTATCTGGGACCAAATCTACCAGGATTTGTTTAGGGCGGAGGGACGGTATTGTAAACCAGTTCTGACATATTACTGACTGATTGAAATACTGATAGTTTCTAACATTATTTAAGTTGGTAAATTGCATATGTTTATGTTTTTATATCATGACATTGTGGGCCAAAGGGGTGGCACGGTGGCTGAGTCGCCTCACAGCAAGAAGTCCCGGGTTCGATCACCGGGTCGGGCTGGGGACTTTCTGTGCGGAAAATTCATGTTCTCCCCGTGTCGGCGTGGGTTTCCTCCGGGTACTCCGGTTTCCTCCTACAGTCCAAAAACATGCACTAGGTTGATCGGAAATGTGAAGTTGTCCAGTAGTCTCACAAGTTCCCATCACTTACTGGTGGTTGTCGTCAGGAAGGGCATCCGGACGGAAAACTCTGCTCCAAACATTAACGTCCTACCCCAGGAACTGGGAAAATGGATGATAAACGAATATAGAGAGAGACATTGTGGGCCAAAGGGGAAGTTAGAGCATATCTGAATACTTAAGGTGCATTCGCCTCACTAATATTCATGGATTATTGGAGTTTTTCTGTTTATTAGCTTGCAAAGCATTACAGATGTTTTCTCCTATTGAATGCAATTTTGTCCACCTTTTATAATACGGCTCAGTACTCACAGAAAAAGAAAATAAAAACACAGCAGTATGATGTTTGTTAAGAATAAGTCAATATAGTTTGTCTGTAAGTCTATTACTGGCAAAGGTTATATTACTGATATGTTTGGGTTATTATCTACCACAGGGCCAATTACATCAACGTCACACTGGCACTGAACACCACCAAGTATCTGATAAACGAAACTGAGTATGTACCATGGGAGTTCGCTCTGCTCAACTTAAAGTACTTTACAAACATGTTTGATCGCTCTGAGGTATATGGCCCGATGCAGGTAAGATAAATATCACGTGTTTTATATCAGACTATTGTGTAAATAAACGAAACTAACACTAACTAACTCTTATGCTCTCTTTACAGAGATATTTACAAAAACAAGTGAAACCTCTCTATGAGTACTTTCAATATATTACACAGAACTCAACCATTTCTGATAATCTTGCTGACCAGTAAGCACTGACCGTTTTTAAATAAATATATTTTATAATAATAGATCAATGAATTTTCCCTAACAGGCATAATCTCTCTCTCTCTCTCTCTCTCTCTCTCTCTCTCTCTCTCTCTTCAGGAATAATCAGAAGAATGCCATTTCAACTGCATGCACCAATGGACTTCCTGAATGTTTAGAAATGGCCAGTGAACTCTTCAATGATTGGAAAAATGGATCATAGTAAATATACTTCCCTTTGCACTCTGTTTAAGCTCAGAATACTTACTTATCTGCAATGTAAATAATTTAATCATAATTTATTTATAAAAAGGACATGACAATCTATTTGCTCGTGGGTTTGAATACAGTTGCCTGAGAGCCCTCTAGCAGGCATAATGCCAGCCTAATGGATTGGTACTACTATACATTTTTGTGCATCTTAGTTGCTAAGGTGCCACCCAGCCCCCAGTGGCTAAGGCGAGAACTTCTGCACTAGTGTAACATGTCTGTTACTCTGCTATTTGTATAGTTCAAAGTGCAACACACACATTATAGCTTTGGGTTTAAATTTGGATTAGATCGAAACTAAATTAATAGAAAAGTGGCAAGGGGGGGGGCAAAGCAGTCCTGAACCGAGGCTGCAACATAGACATGGATAAGCATGCAAACTCTAAAGGGAAGGAGAACCCAGAAATCGGAATGGCTCCACCCTGGATCTTTTTATTGTGAAATGACAGTGCTACCCGAAGAGGACCTGCGTTGTTTTAGAGACTAGATTCAATCCTCTCCAAAAGGATTAGAACAGTGTGGCCAATCCCATTATTTCTGCTTTTGGATTTGGCATTACAAGATGAATATTAGACAAAAGATCAACATTTCAGCCATTATTTCCATGTTTTAAGTCATAGCCAAACACAAACGTATAAGTACAACTATATTTTGTTAGCAGATCAATTAAAAAGTGCGGTTGTATCAGTATCCTGACACATTTTCATCTCATTAAAGCATTCCACCAAACCTACGGTCCACTATTATCTGCGAAGGCGTTGCGGCGGGAGACGACGTGGAATGGGATTTTGTATGGCAAAAATACGAAGCAGCCACAATCGCCTTTGAGAAAGATGAACTGAGATTCGCCCTCTCCTGCACTAAGAAAATCTGGCTCCTGAACAGGTCAACATTACACAGTTTTTAATACATCAGACTCAAATCTCTGTGGTGACCCTCGTTTAACATGCGTGATGTCATGTTCATCTCCACCCAGATACCTCCAATACACTCTAGACCCGAGTAAGATAAGGAACATGGATATGGTGTCAACTATAAGTTATATTGCCAACAATGTAGCTGGACAAGCTCTAGCCTGGGATTTTGTTCGCTCCCATTGGATGAACATAAATGATGAGTGAGTTTGAGATTTTACACTGTTGAATATTATAGAAATTTGTATTTTCTTACATAATCAAGCATTTTATTTACTTACTGGTCGTTTTAATTAAAATGAAATAAAGTCACTAGATTTTTAATAGTGTAAAGTTAATGAGCAATTTATTGGTCAAAGTTTGAACTCAACGGATATTGAGTTCAATATCCGTTTTTAGATAAGCCCTAAAGTTTAGATGTTTTTGATCGTTGTTAAGCAATAAAACCTACCAGGCTAATTTTAATGTCCTCAAAACAGGTATGGAGGCTTGTTTGAGGAAGTGACTAAAAGGTTTTCTACAACCTTTGAGCTACACCAGGTAAACTAACCAGCACACAGTACAAATCAGTGTGTAGAAAATAACAACAATCACAAAATTCTGGGACTGCATACTTGGACATTCATTTGTTTGCAGACAGTATGAACTTGAGATATGTTATGTTTTGTCTGCTATGTATTTTAACATGTAATAAACATGAATTTCAGGCCTGCAACACATGACAGTAAAACATTTTACAGTCTGAGTAATCAAGGGTTAATGTCCTTAACATCCTTGTGCCAATATTGACGCTTGTTCATCAACAGAATATAGAAATGCACAAGATGACGTTCTCACCATTATTATTTCGAACATATTTTTTGGGACACCCTGTATATATTAAAACATTCATGAGGAACACGGTTCATCCGCTTGACAATTAGTTTCTGTTCTAATGGTAACATTGTTTCCGACCCCAAAAAGCTTATTTTCTCATAGTTCTTTCTCTCCCTTTTTAGCTAAACCAGTTTCAAATAGAGTATGAAAAACAATATGATGGACCAGGCCCGGCCACACCATCTCTGGAGTATGCCATGAAGAGGACAGAGGCCAACATTAAGTGGGTGAAAGAGAATAAACATACGGTGTTGAACTGGTTCAAAGAAAGTCAGGTCCACTGAGCTTTTGGTTCTGCATAGCTCCGAGTGTGCACAGTCAGAACAATGAGAACCAGATGTAGAACCATGGCGATGTTCCGGAGACAGTGTTCGGTGTTACACAATTTTCTTCTCAATAAGCAAAAACTTAGTTTCACATGGAAATCTCAGTGTTTAATCCTCAAGGACACCAAATGCATTTTACAATGACTGCAAATATAAAAAATAACACTCATTTCTTAGCAAATCATTTGGTTAGTGAAAATAAAGCAACAAATGCCTTAGCAGAAATAAAAGTCGCACAAGTACTACACATTTATTATTTATTGTATACACACTGTATACAGATAAAAGAAATATGGCATAGTTTACATGCTAAGTTGTTGTTTTTTATGTGTAATTTTACACATTTTGTTCATTTTATGTTCTAGCGTGTGTGTTGAACTGAATATTCAAAACAAATGTAACGGCAGTAAAAACAGTTTTGTTTCCCCTCTGTGCAATGAGTGACATCTTTCTCGTTCAGGCGTTAACACAAATTAACACAAAAACGGTTTCTAACCAAGTTTAGCACACTTGTAGAATTCAATCTGAAGAATTGTTTACACAGACTAAATGAGATATTTATTCATATTAAGTGCTTAAAAAATAACTGCAATTGTATCTAGTTTGTGTGTTGATTTCCCCTTTAATTATCTTAATAAAGTTATTTTCTAATTTCTATTATTGTTATCAATACTATTTTTTGCACATACCACATTTTGCACAAACCACATATTTTCAGCTAGTAAAAAGTGTTTTTTTTTCCTCTAACGATAAAATGCATAAAGTAAAATTGGACATAAGACGTATTAAAAGATTGCTTACTAAAAAAAGTTCAAAAATCAGCACGCAAACTTTGTATTAAAAGTTTATTACAAACATTTATTATTAGTGTGCACATAAAAAATTGATGAATTTCTGTTAATAACAGGTAAATGATCTTCGGCTACAGATGTGGTTGAAAAGTCAGTGAAGTTTTCTGTGTACTCATCAGTCATCCTGCAAACAAAATACACAATATGTATTAGATTATTTATTTAAATTCATTTAAATTTGCAGTAAATATCAGACTGATTTACATGAAAATATTTTGTAAATATAAAGTCAATTTACTTTTACAATACACTTACCTGAACAGGTTGCCCGTCAATTGCAGGGTACACACACACAAACACACGTACACTCAGGACAATTTCAGTATCTCCAATTAACCTGACTGCAAGTCTTTGGGCTGAGAAAAAAAACTTGATTCCCCAGAGGAATCACCATTTTTTAAAAAAAGATACAAATAAATCCTCTGTTGTGCTATAGAAACTAATCTAAAATTAATTTAATTGTTATAAGGGTAACAAAACTTCAACTAGGTAGGGTGCATTTACTTTTTCACATGGCTGATTTAAATCTTAAACTTCAAGAACTGAAAAATCACTTTTAAAATGAACAATTTGAACCACCTTCTTACCCACTCATCATCCTCAGCTGCTTCACCCTGTGCAGAGGTTGGGACTGTATTCTGATTATCCGTTTTATTGGCCATTATCTTGTCTGTCCATGATTTCCCAGCAGTCTCATCACCAGCAAAATTGCACTTTGTCACTGTGCCACCATCCAACTTGGCAAATGAGACTTAAAACACGAGAAAGAAAAGTTATGCTTAGCAACAATCATTTCGAGCTGTTTTGTCTGTGTGAAAACTGCAGAAATGACTAACATATGAAGGGACCGTTTCCTTTAGTTTTAAGTCTGATATCCTGACCCGTCTCCAACTCCGTCTTCTCCAACTCAGTCTCCAGGATCCAGAATGAGACGGTCTTGTTCGGACAATGCTTCTGGGTTATTTCTAGAAGGTCCTTTGTGTTTACAAGACACTTCAGCTGATCCTCACTTAGAAGATCGGACTCACCTTTGGCTTCCGATTCTGAGGTGAAAAAAATCTGATTACTATAATGTAGATTTATTTATGTATAATAAATGGTTGTTACTGGCCACAGCAATAGTTAAAACAAAAAATATTTCAATCTAGTCTTTGACCCAATATTAGCCCAATTTACTTCAATGTATCCCATTCAATATGCTTCAATATATCAATGGATTCCTTGTTATACCTTTACAATTCTTTTGGCAACCGGTCGGGTCGTAGTTCACACTACACAGTACTGAATGCCAATGCCAAGTTGCTTCCAAGCTAAAGAACCACCAACTAGTTGGAGAGCTGCAATCGGGGCTATATTTGTGTAGTGTGAACCATAAATAACTCAGTACAATGTACAAAGTTATTCACACTTGCTCTAAAGTGAAACAACCTCACACCACAATATCAACAGCATGTATAACTGTCTAAAATACTAATTGTGTAATTACTGTAAATGATGTGTTAGCTTAAAGCCAGATATTACAGTGCTGTATATCATTTTGCCTTAAACTGTTTAGTGCACAACCCTAGTTTTGCCTTATGTCTCTAAATACTGTATAAATAATACTAAATACTACTCTACATTGATAATTGTTGTTACACTAAACGTATCATGTCTCAGCGATTGAGCAAATTGGCCACAGTGGGGTCATGCACATGCTTGTTTTGGACCAATTACTCATCAAGTGAGATGCAGATGCAAAACAATTTGAAAACCAGAAATATAAAATAATGGTAATATAATAAATAACGGTAAACAAAAGGAATATATTTTTTATTTTAAAATTTGAACTTTTAACAATTAGCATTCCCATTTTAAAAATGCAGTTACTCGATATGCTAATCTTCAACCTAACTTTTTTCATTCAGTTAATTATTCAGTTAAAAATCCAATTATTGGTCCTAAATTATAGTGCGGAGAAAAAATTCTTGCTCGACAAAATGCACATCTGGTTCCATTCTTGCCTCCTTTTACACAAAAGACGAGGCTACATTTTTAAATACAACAGTAAAGAATAAGGTTTTTATTATCTTATGTCGGTCTGGGTAATAACTATTTTTGACAAATAAAACAAAACACAAACCCCCATTTAATTTAACTTCATGTCTTTGAATCGTGGACCGAAACCAAAGTACCTAGAGGAAACCCACACAGACATGGGTAGAACATGCAAGCTCCACACAGAAAGCCCCAGATTTCCTTACCCAGGAATTGAACCTGGAACTTTTTGCTGTGAGGCCTCCCAAACGTTATGGTGTATTAAGAATGTGACCCAATCTGATATGCAGCTGATTCAATCACAATCTGATTTGTAAATTGTGTTTCAAAATTACTTAAAATAGAGAAAATGGCTTTGAAACATCACTTGCAAACTTTCTAAGACAGTCGGAGTGTTGTAGTTAATTACGTGTAACATTTAGGATTCAAAGATAAGATAAATATGGTTGCACTATTTCCACTGTGTAATATGGTGACGCGTGTATATATTATGTAATATCATATTATAAAAATCCTTTACATCCTTCTTATACCCAGATTTGATCAAATGGTTAAGCCTAAACTACAAAAGCTGTTTTCATTCTTACCACCCATTTGGTTTTGTTTGTATATTTTATATCATCGCTCTGCCGTATTAATGTCGGATGGAATAACAGAGGAAATCAAAAAGACAATATTTATATTTTAACAGCATTGGAAATACTATTATCTAGTTAGCTAGCTAGAATTTAAAACAAAAGTTAAATGTTTTAAGTTAACAAGAGACAACTGCAAAGCCACATCATGGCTAATAATAGTAATAAGAATAATAATTATTATAAACAGACTGATGAAAAACATGCACCAGTTAAGACAGACACTGTCGATTCCCAGTAAATAATATTTGCGACGTAAGCAACTTACTGTACGACGACATTAGATAACCAGTGTTGACCTTCCTGGTTTCGCTGAAGTTGGGTTCAATCTCATTACCCTTGCTGTCATATTTTCTGCAATGGATACGACTCGGTTTGACGTACAAAACATTATAGCGTTCCTATCAAATAAAATAATTAATGCTTGCCATTAGTACAATTAACTAAAAATAAAATCTTATTAAACGTATTCCTGTTGATGATGTAAATGATTAGAAAAATGACTAAAAGTAAATAATATTGACTGAACATGGCTAGAAACACTAGAGACAGATAAATATTATAAATAAAATGACTATAAACGTGAAAAACAGCTAAAAAATGGGATATAAAGATGAAATGCAGATGATTTTGATATGAAATGACTATAAACATGGTACACAGATGGCATTGCTATATGCATAAAATATAGGTTAAGGTCCAGTAGGCATTATTTGAAGTTGAAGAAAACAGTATAAGTGAAAACATATATTTCCATGATATGTACAAATGCGATACATCATGCAGAATTCACTAGTTCTGTTTACACTGTTCCAGAATGAAATCGTTATTTACAGAATGATTTCTCAGACTAAATGGAGAGGATTGGGCTTGTGATCAGAAGGTTGCCAGTTCGATTCAGGTCAGGACTGAAGTGCCCTTGAGCAGGACACCTAACCCCTAACTGGTCCACGAGCAAGATGGTGAGAGCAGCCCACCACACTGGGCAAATGTGCTCACTACTGCCCCCTAGTGTCTAGTGTGTGTGTTCACTAAAGTGTGTAAATATGCACTTCTTCGCACAAATTGAGTTAAATACTGAGGATTAATTTCTATGTGTGTAAAAAATACAAAAATTGTAAAAAAAAAAATCTAAAATATTTTAATATCCAGTGATTCATGTTTAGAGCGCAGTGTAAACTTGGCATATGGAGTAAAGAGCGTCATCTTTTATCTTATACATGATCACATCTGATCATGACCAGGTCAATAACACACCTGAGATTTAAACTCACACCCAGCAATGGTGGGCATTTTGTTAATAAATAAAATGAATACAAATCTATGAAATATTTTTCATCTCCCTGACTTTAATTCTGACTCTTTTGCGATCATGGTATGATAAACATAGTGTAGCCTAGTGGGTTGAACGTTGGGCTGTGAACCCAAAAGTTTGGGGGTTCAGATCCAGGCTCTGCTACACAGCCACTGTTGGGTCCTTGAGCAAAACTCTTAACCCTGTCAGCTCCAGGGGCGCCGTACTGTGGCTGACCCTGTAATAGCGCTCTGACCCCCAACTTCCAGACAAGTTGGGATATGCGAAGAGAAACATTTCATTGTACTGAACATCTGTATATGTGTAATGACAAAATTTGAATTATTTATTTATTTTTATTTACAATGACTACCCAAGAAGGATGGGCCCTGTTGAGTCCGGTTCCTCTCAAGGTTTCTTCCTGTCATTTTTAGGGAGTTTTTCCTTGCAACAGTCGCCCTCGGCTTGCTCAACAGGGGTTTCTGTATCTGTTGGTCCTGTAAGTTGCTTTGAGACCATGTCTATTATAAAAAGTTCTATATAAATAAAGTTGTCCTGACTTGATAAATTCTTCCCCATTGCTCACCTTTTTATTGTTGATGTCTGTAATTGCATGGCGAGACACATCAACAAATGTTCCCTCTACAATCACTCCAGCGCCACTAAAACACATAAATACAGTAACAATACCAGGTTATTCAGGAAACACTGGAGTGAATTTATTCTGTACGAATAACTGACACTACCTCTGATAAAGAGCTGGTTCCCATGCAAAACGTAACTTTTCATTATGAACCGCTTTGTTCTCTAAAGTTTTATTATCATATATTCGACTCATTCTGCTTCGGGTTGTTATGGTCCAAACCTTCGCGACTTCCTGATTTTACGTCATCGTTGGCCGTTCAAATGTACAAATCATATACACGCATATCTTATGTACATTTTGATTTGTAGATCTAAGGATTTAAAAGTCATTCGTTAAAGTATGTAACATAATTATTGTTAACAAGTTATAACTGTTATATTTCAACTGCTTACATATAAACTTGTTTAAATCAGTAACATTCGTTGTGACTTTTTTTTTTTTACAATGGTTTACATTATTTTGTAATTATTGAGATAAAGCACGAAATGTTGACTGGTGCTTGTATTTTATCTTAGAAACAATCTACCTGAATGACTACCTGATCAATACTAAATAATAAAATAAATAATAATAGTTAAAATGACAATATTTCTAGATTTGCAACTGTACTCTATATCACTTTTTCTGGAACATCATTGTAAGATCTTTAAGAATGACATTATTTAAAAAAATATCACAATCATCTCCAATTAATAAAAACAATATATACATGGCAAATGTACAAAGATCAGCAGAATACCGTTCCGAAATGTGTTAAGAGATTTACAATCCACACAATCCACTAACCAAAAATACTCTCCCATGATGTTTTTATTCTTATATTCTTGGTAAGAGTGTTCAAAGTTCATTTGGTTCTGTTGAAAGTGCTCAATTTGCTAGTCTGAAGCTCACATGTTCTCTTTTAATTGATCAAAATGAGCATTAAACTTATGTAGTATTAGTGACAATCTTCAATGTTTCAAGCTTAATTCTACTTCCTTTTCATCTTATAAAATTCACTGCAATCATTGATCTTGATCTGCGGCCTGACAATGTTACCAGCTTTGCCTCAGACGGCTAAGGTGAAAGATCCTGAAATATTTACCTAAAGCTTACATTCAAAAGTTTTCTTGCAGGGCTCACACCTGTAATATGGTTTGTCTTGACCAATAAGTATTATTACATGATAGGTATTATTTAATTGATGAATGAATTTTCATTATAAATCATTTGATGATGGTATGCATCATTTAAAATGATGAAATAACTCCGCATAATTTTCACACACTGGGCCTGTTCTAAAAATAGCTGCATATTTTGCATATTGATATTTATTTGTTTTCTACCTTGTTAAATTATTGTTGAA
>JAOTRQ010059484.1:0-13801 GCA_028565875.1 Hoplisoma paleatum
TCAAATTAAAAGTCCCAGAAGTCCTTTGACGAAACGCAGCTTTTTTTTCTTCCTGCGACTAATCGACCAATGGAATTCTAGTAATTTTTTCGGTCGACCAACGAATAATCGATTAATTGCGGTCAGCCCTAGTAAAAATCATGTTAATTCATCATGTCTAAATGAATAAATAATTCACTTTCATTTAAATTAACAGCATCTTAAAGAGACAGTAGAAATGCAGAGAAGGTGGGTTCCTCTTCACCCATCCTCAAGTCAGACCAGTACATTTAATCTTTTTGATGTCAAGCAAGACAGATTGCACACTAAGACTCAAGTGGGTTCAAGTGTCTTAGACTGCTGATGCCGATCTGACCCATAATACACTGATGTATACATAATAAATTTTAGAGCACAGTTTAAACACATCCCATGTAGTAAGAATCATAAATTCATAGTCCTGATTTAACGGCAAGTGTGAACATGCGTCAGAGTGGAAAATCCCTTCAATAAAGATACGACAATCTGGTGTTTGGTACAGTTCTGATTTTTTTTTTTTAAGAATGAAGATCTGACGGCGTCTCTGTTTTGCAATGATACGTGATGAGTCAGAACCGAGAAGCAGATGTTAGCATTTTAAGCATCTATAAAATGAGCATGTGAGTGTGTTTGCGTCCTGCAACATATCAGATTTAACAAGCTTTTATTCACTTCTGTGATCTGATCATTGTTAGGATGATCAGTCAGACATCTTCTTTTACTTTATTAACATTCAATTATAATTGTATTTGCTTAATTAATGGACAGAAATAAAAAAAAGTTAACAATCTGTTTTATGTTTTGTGTGTTTTTGCTGTTGTGTTTCCTGTTGTGGGATCAATAAAGTTTATCGTATTTTAACACACAATCCCTGCTACATACTAAATAGTCATATAACCACAAATAAGCGTATTACAAACAATGATAATGGAGATGATTACAATGATAATTTCATGAATTCGAATTTAGAAGACTTGATCACCACTGTACTTTTATACACAGAGACACACACTAGGTGGGCAGCCCTACAGCCATGATGCCCGGGAAGTGGTTAGAGTTTTGGTGGTTTGCTTTTGGGCTTCAGTTGTGATCGGTCAACTCTTGGAATGAACAGCCAATCATTCATTCACAAGCCCAGTTCTCTAACCAACAGGCCACGGCTGCCCCCTTCTGTGTGGAGTTTGCATGTTCTCCTTTCTGAGTGGGTTTCCACTGAGAGCTCCTATTTTCTCTCACAGTGCCATGATGTGCAAGTGTGGTGAAATGGAGATACAACAGTTTTCTTGATTCTTCATTTTTTATTTAAAATGTGAAATGTTGAATCTTTTGTAGTCGATAAGTATCTGTCTATGAATGTAAAGGTTGGACAGTTAGTGTGACATTTGTGTACAATCATTAAAATAATAATTAATATTAAATTCGGCCTTGGTTGAACATGATAGACCCAACACACCACAAATTACCCCTTGGTAGGACTAATAAATAATTATCTTACACATACATGCATAATAGAAACAAGAAATAAGTACACAAAATGATGACAGAAATAAGTACACAAAACGATGCCATAGATAACACAATTATTTACATAAAGTGGAGTAAAACTAAAATAATTATCTATCCACTGTGTTGCTGTGGTCATTAAGATTTCTCTATCTTTACATATTACTACTGTTTTCCAACCTCGGAAAAACTCCACAACATAGTCACTGTCTTACTTTCTGACTCATCCAGTTTTCTATTTGAGACAGTGTATAAGACAAGAAGTTCTGTTCATAAGAGGCCAGATGTTTCATCCTGACTGGATGTCATTTAGTAATATCATTTAGGATGAGTAAGTGAGTTATGTAAATACTGCCAACTCTGACTAAAGCTGTGCTACAGCCAATCGGCCAGGACCAAATATGATTTGGTTTAGTTTGTTTTTAAGCAGCTTTGTCTTTTCATGTCGCCTTCTGACTGTATTGAGGACAAATCCAGCAACATGGCCTCAGAAATTATTGAATAGATTGAGAACACTTTTTTTCCAGTTTTCCATTTTTCATTATTTTGTGATGCTTTTAATGACTTTTGATGAATGAATGAAGAATTATGAAGACCTGAGTTCTATAGTTTTTTACACAAATAGGGCCCTATCTGTGAAAATCCATTCATTCTACACGACTTGAAGAATATTTTCAGAAGATTTGGCCTAGATATCTTTAATACTGATCGGGTTTAGCGATATCATAGATTTGGTAAATCATGGGCTCTGAAAAATGAGTTTGAGAAAATGCTATTTAAAAACAAACTATATTTTATCACTGATCCACCTTTCAGCCATAATTGTCTTGAACATGTGTCTCATGAGTACCGTTATGTGAGAATGTTGCTTTTATTTGGTATGACACATTTTTAGAAAAATTCTGGTACTTACTTGTTGGTGAAAAAAAACCCCATCTTCACTAAAATGAACGGTGGAGCTACTCACATAACCGGAGTGTTAACCAGCTAAAGCTAAAGTTTTAGAAGTTCCTAAACTTCTTCTGACACACAGTCATACATTATAAATCAACGTTTACAAAGCATAAAGTGATGATGTAAGGTGAAAAAAATCACAATTTTCACAATTTACCACGTCGAAATAAAATTTTCCAAAATCCACACCTTGGGAGGGTAGATTTATCTGGCACACTTCCTCAAACGTCTGGAATAATCCAACATTGAAAATCCCACCCTCTCATCACTTCAGTCAGTTCTTACCCATCTTAATAATTTATTATAAAAATTAATTATAAAATAAGTTAATGGATTTAAAATAGTAAATCTTGTGTATATACTATGTAAAGTGGAAGTCGTCAACACTCGTATGGCTTAAAGCTAAAATTTGATAAAGTATAAGTGTGTGCAAGTTTATAACACATTTTGGAACATTGAATGCTTCATAATACATGCTGTGCATGAACGATGCAGGTGCTTGACTGGCCTTCTTGCACTACTGACTAAGTGCTAGATAACGAAATCTTTGATTATAATTTCACTTACACAAATGCAGTAGTTAAATGTCTCGAGTCTTAGTTCTGCCAGCTGCCTATTGTTCATATAGGAAAAGAACTAAGCCGGATTACGTTTATCTCTCACAAAATTTATTGCAATTACAACCTCTACTGGTTCATTGGTGGTGCCTGCACAGAGGTAAACCCTCCATTGAACTGGGTGTGTCACTCCATACAAAGTGCTGATTTGTATTTGCACATGTCAAATTGCGTATAGACATAACGTAATAAGCAGACATAACACATCGGGACAAGTAAACAGTGCAGGTGTTGATTGCTACTTCCACCACCTGTAACCCAACACAGTTTTGGTTTGTCCTGTGTGTTAAACATTTTCCCAGAGGCAGAAACAACTGTGCTGATATTAGCAGCATCTGAATATTTCCCATGTGTTCAGGGAAAGAAACTGATTGCATGTTTTGTTTTGAACATGTTCCATCATGTTCACTCATTGACCGCGGGGAAGGGGAAGTAGGTATGGAACAGCTCGTCATATTTTACTGGACTAAAGGAAGTAGAGGAATTCTGGTGATGTTTAATTTTTCCTATCATTGGTCTCATCTTAAATTAAAATAATAAACAGCTTGTGTTTGGCTCAACACAATTGGAGCGAAAGGAATGAAGCCAAATTGAGAACAGAATTTACAAAATGTGCGTTCTAGTGTGAAATCATTAAGTCTGTTTTATTGCGAGCTTGCCAAGTGGTTACGATTTAGCCTTTAGCTTTTTGGCTCATCTTATATTTTTGTTGGGTTCTTAGACTTGTCCATGAGTAAAATTTCTTTATTTTCTCATCACTATTATTCTTCAGCTACTTGTAAATGCCCTACACTACCCATATACTCTATGTACCACAGAATAGTACTCTTCAGCATGCGCAAACCTATTTTTTTCCAATTATAATCAGCTGTATTACATACAGAGTCAGACCAAGCTATATGCATGTGCCGTAATACCTCAATGTTGTTTTATCCTTTAGTTTCTTATGAAACGCAATGTGACTCACCACCACAACACCAGAGGGCAGTGAGTTTTTGAGGGTTTAGTTGTGTCTTTGTTAACCTAACTGTTTTAGCCTCGAATGAGAAATTTTGTTGTTTATTGTAAATTTTAGCTTATTGATATTGAACAACATTGAATCATAAACTAAACCCTGAGAGAAAAGGCATCACCATAAGCACCGCAAATAGTGAATATGGTAATTACAAGTAGACGTGATCTATTGTTTTAATGCCTGTAGTGATTCTTCTCATGGTCTTCATCATTACTTATTGTGGTCCGGGTTGTTTCATTGTGTAGTTGGAAATTTCTGAGGTACGCAGCCCTGTTGAGCGGGGGTTCATCCATGTAGTGCTGTTTCATTGCAACGATGTGGATTTGACAGTAAAGTATAAATTGGCCTTAAAAAGTTGTAATAGCAACTAAATCAAATTGATCTGTTTTATTATTTATATTGCTGGTGTTTATACTGAAAAAATTGTTCATGTTTCATAAATAAAAAAAATTATTAATAAAGTTGTTCATGGGAATGACTTTCCTTCTGAGATAAGAATAAAATTCTCCAGGTGGCTCAACACCTTAATTTGAAATTCACCGCTCTAGTCTCTAGTGCACCGAAGGCACCGCTCTAGTCACTAGGAAGCTCAAACCAGGGCATAGTAGTAGCAATCACAAACCAGATAAAGAGTACGGTTGTATCATGAAGGGCATCCAATATTTTAAAAACATGTCTAGCCTAATTATTACTATGGACCATTGTGGTGACACCAAACGGGACCAGCCAAAAAGACTTGAAGTGGAGGTTAATAAAGCTGGGACAGAGGTGGTCCAGTTGATAGAGCTCAACTCTGTCTGACCTTGCTTTTAGACCGCGGCTTCTATACAAGCGAGGATATGCAGAAAAACTGTACTGTACATTTGTGAAATAAATACTTCTTGATTTGCTATATGTCCCTGCATTATATAACAAACATCACGTTACATTACATGTTTTTGTTTTCAGCACATGTAGAGAATGAAGAGCAGTATACTCATGCTCTGGAGAAGTTTGGTGAGAACTGCGTGTACAGAGATGACCCTGACCTTGGATCTGCCTTCCTCAAGTTTTCTGTATTCACTAAGGAGTTGACTGCACTCTTCAAGAATCTAGTAAGAGCCATTTGTGAAAATGTAATGACTCTAGGGTCTGTTAAGATATTTTGGATATAGAGGAAACACTGATATACCTGCTAACACTGGAATAGCACAAACTCTGGGAGGAGAATAGCTTATAATGAAGGGCTTGGGAACATCTGATGGTAAAATGATGCAATATGATACCTCAAACAAGCAGTAGCCTCATTTCTATTCTAGACAAGTTCTGTTGTATTCTAGAGGACTTTTCGACAAATTAATCAGAAACAATGCCAACTGCTTTATTGTGGAAATAAAAGCTGGTAGAAATTTTAAGTTCACTAGAGAAGTTCGAACTTAGCATTTCTTCATATTGGCAATGGAGGTTGCATCTATTCACTGGCTCATGCTTGAGTCGACCAGACGGTATCGTGAACCACAGCTGATCATGACATTATTATGAATGTTTGATTTTACAATTGTTTAACTTTTACATTCCCATGAGGCATTGCTAGAATGGATGTTGTGCACACTGCCATCCTTCATGAATTCTTCCATATTTCATTTTAATCATCGAGATGTCTCCATTAATGAATCGTCTTCCAGATTTCTTTATGTCCTGTACTTTTGCTTCTGGCAGTTGCAGTCAAGCCAAGCCTAAATGATGCAATAGATAAGGTTCAAATGCTAATTAGAGCTATACAACGAGCACTCATGTTTTCAACATGATTTGAATTTTTAATCAGTGCAAAATGTTTTATGCTTGGTTCGATGTAAATTTTGTCTTTTGGTCAGTTTCAGAACATGAACAACATTATCACATTTCCACTGGACAGTCTGCTGAAGGGAGATCTAAAAGGCGTAAAGGGGGTAAGAACATTAGTTTGTGTATTTTGTGTATTACTCTAGTAAAATTATGATTTGTACTCAGTATAATGTTTACACGATGGGGTGTCATAATGAGGTCCATCATTCAATCGGTGGAGCTTGGGGTCTTAGTAGCCATAGAGAAATGTTAGAAGATAGAAGTTTGCTATACTTAGGCAATAAGGCCAACTAGTTTTAACAAGGTACTGCCTGTGCACCACTGCTTCCCATCATTACATGTAAATCTCGTTCATCTCAAAGCTACTTTGTGTCCAAAAAGAAGGAAATCTGATGGTACTGAACTCAGACTTTCGCGAACACGACCAGTTACTTCAAGTCAAGTCAATTATATTTGTATAGCACAAAAGACATTGCCACTAAGCAGCTTTACAGTTAATGAGTTAAAGGATCTTCCGACCAAAGATACCCTGCACAACCACCACCAACACAGAAAACCAAGCCTAACGCAACTGTAACAAGGAAAAACTCCCTGACAGAAAATACCTCATCGGTTTCAACAGGGTTCACCACTTAGCTAGGTGGACTAGAGGGTGTTGAACAATTCTTAACAATAAGCATATTTACATAATTTTACTGATGAAATATTAGTTCTAATTAGCAGTAGCTATTCAAACAAATGTTTACTGAACAGTCAGTCAAGTCTCAAAAAATAACACAATTTTGCAGAGAGTAGCTATAGACTCAAGTACCCCTAATTATTACAGCCTAACTATAAAAGAGAGCGAGCAGGTAACATAGGATATTAGCATCCACCTCATCCACAGTACTCAAACCTGAGTGGTCAGATAGGAGAGGCAGAATGACAGCAACCCAACATCCGTTATCATCAGAAATTTCAATGACAAACACCCCTAAAGCTTTGCATTTTTGTCTATATTTGGACAGACTAGGTCACGGGGAATTAAAAATCATGTGGCAAGCATAAAAGCATCAGACTGCCCTGACCTCCTGGACCAGAGCCACGCACCTCTTGTTTGAAAGATTTGACTCTAAAATATAAAATCAGAGAATATGTATATCTCAAAGCATTAGGCTGTAGCTTAGTGGTTAGGGTACTGGACTAGTATTTAGAAGGTACCTGGAGCAAGGTCCACAATCTTCAATTGTGTAGAGAATACTGAAGTTCCAAGTCTTTTTGAATAAACGTGCCTGCTAAATGGTAAAAATGTAAATATAAAAAAGGACAGTTTGTACTTTGTTCAGGAAATAGAGGAACTAATTGTTGCTGCTACTCAATAAAATCACCATTGTATTTAATTTAAGCCATCTAGCCATGTGGTTACCAGGAGTTAAAATTTCTACGACAGCACAGAAACTGTGCGGAAAGTATTTACAAGGAGGCATGTAAAGGCTGTGTTGTTCTGCTGCACGCCCCAAACCGCACGCTTACGTAAGTGCACTGTAATTTAGTGCATAGTATGTATTTTAATTAGTTTTGTTTACCGAATCATTTTATTAACGCGACTTAAATTTACATGAAGCAGTTGCCTCTGCATCTAAATCTGTGAGAGTTTCACCCCTTCCGTAGGTATATTGTCGTGGCTTGAGTGCACGTAATAATAAGGGACAATGATGTGCTTTGTTAGTAATGAAGGCAATCCCTGCATTCAGTGCTGAACTTTTCTTACAAAGCCTTACAAACATTGTGGATGGATGCAAATGAACGCCAGGAGCTTTTTTGAAATGCAAATAAACAATAGGTATTGTTTAATTTGTATACATTTGTTTTTCACAGTGTAAAAAAATAGTTCAGGTGGAATCGTAGGATTTCTGCTAGCACCCTGTGGCAAGAGTCATAACTGATCTGAAGAGTCTGCCACTGGTTAGCTGTGTGCCACCTTTGCCACTAGGATGCATTGGTTTGAATGGGATGTGGCTAACTGTGTTAGCCTAGTAAGTGAAAATTGATGTAATTTAGTAAGTTGTGTGCCTGGAAAAGCTGCCTTAAAAGTCTATGAGTGATGCTACTTCCTATATTTACATTCTATAACAATAGACAAGGATACTGTAACAGCGCATGGTAGCTCAGTAGACCCACAGTGCATCACTAATCCAGCAGCATATTGTGAGTCATGCGTGAGAGGAAGTCTGTGTGCTGAGTCCATGCGAGCAGACAGGCAGATGGGTGCCAGGACGGTGAATTAAAGTCAGTCTGACCTTTTGACTTTTCTGTAGCATGTGGCTGAGATTTGATGGTATCTGCACTAAGCATTATGGGATTTACTCTCGGTCACTCGCTTCTTCCCCATTCTGTCTGGTATCTATGGAAACCACCCCCATCTCTCCCTCCCTCTATTATGTCGTCTCTCGCGGTATCCTGGAGTGAAGGGGCCCAGCTTCTGAAAAGGTGATTCCTTTGGCAATATTCTTTCATTTCTGTGTAAGTGAAGGTGCTTGGCTGTCGAAACCTGGTCCCCAACTGAGAGCTAATTAGGATAAAGTCCAGACTTGCCACTATAAGCTCTTTTTGAAGAATCCAGTCTTTTTTACCTTACCATGTTTGACCTTTTTCACGTCACAGTCATCGTACTGGCTGAAATGTAATAAAAGTCTAATGATTCATCATAATGGATTCACGTTGGGGCACATGGTAAAACTGCAATGGACTTTGACGCTGTATACGCATTTGTTAGGCATAGTTTGTACCTATAGCATGTATTCTTTTTGTTCTGTTGCCACTGAGGACCAACATTTTAGTTTATTATCATATCTAAGGACATTTATTGCAATATAAAATTTTGGTCATTTTAAATAAAGCCAGGTAGCAAGCTAGCTAACTAGGTTCTTTAACAGACCTCAATGTCTCCTGCTTCACAATGACTTTTTGATTCTGCCTAAGGCATTCACAAAACCCTATACAGACGACTACATAGTTAAACAGCTCTTCTAAAACCCTACACAGCTCTTCTAAATCTTTTCTAAAACATACTGGACTAGTACCTAGAAGATTGCTGGTTTAGGCCAGGCTGCTGTTGAGCTCTTGAGCAAGGTCATTATCTCTAAATGACTCCGATTGTATACTGTATGATGTGTGGATGATGGGGAAAAATGTAATGCACCTACATTAGCATGTATTCTTTCTGTTCTGTTGCCGTTTGAGTCTCACAATATCTAGGCTGTTTTACCACCTAGGTATGATTAGCATAAGTCACAATATGGTTAAACTTATCTTTTTACAATAGCATATCAGCTACCACAGTTGTAAATCACTAGGCAAATAAAAAGTTTTTTATTTTATAAATGGAAATAAATGTTTAACTTTGCTTTAAGTCTTTACCGTGTTCCACGCCTATAATAATCAAGCCTCAGACTTGCTGTCTTACTCAAGCAGACATCAAGAGTTTTTGTTTTCCTTAATTTTGTGACTAATTTTACACTACCCTAAACTGCACCAACCACCAATGGCTGGAGATTACAGTTCTTGATGAGAGGAGCTGTTCTGTTCATTAATCCAAGTTTGTCTCTCTCACTTAAGCTTGTTTCACCGGGGCGAACAACACTTAGAATAGAAATCAATAATACAACAATGTTTCCTACAAAAATCCTACCACACCCTTCTTGTTTTTCTTTGAAATCCATTAATACCTCTATTTGTGTTTCCTGTACTGCTTATGTCAACGGCAAGAGTGTTGTTTTTCCTTGATGAGAATTTTGTGCTGGTACAGGGATTCTGGGAAATGCTGAGTCAGTAGCAGTAAGGGCTTTGTATAGGTGATGTCACACCCTAGAGTCCACTATTGTTTCAGGCATGTTTTCATGTGATTAATCCTATGCATAGCTTCCTGAGATTTCTAGAAAATGATTTGATCATACTGTGTTTTGGTACATCAAATATGTACTGCTGTGTTGACATTTCATTGACTACAAATGAATAATTCTGCTTACATTATCCTAGTGTTAATAAATTTCTTTATATAAGCCGAGCATTTAGTCAGTTCAACGGGACTGCACGGAATGTTTTTTTATTATTACTGAAACTCGTTGGACATTTTGCCTTGTCTCCGGACATTGAGCGTCTCTGGGTGTGAATGGTGCTATGGGAGGGTCTGGACACAGATCTTCTGCAAAATTATTGGAGGATCAGTAAGCGAAAGGCTTAAGATGTTTTCATTTTGATTGATATCTATTTTGAGAATTATCGAGTAGAACAGAGCTTTTTCTATTGAAGTCTTACACCTGCAACACAATGGCCCATGGCCATCTAAGCAGGCTAGATAGATATTACATACATTATATTGCCAAAAGTATTCACTCACCCATTGTTGTTCCAATCATTTTCTTGGCCACAGGTGTAAAAAATTAACATCTTGGTATGCAGACTGTTTTTACAAACATTTGTGAAAGAATGTGTTGCTCTCACGAGCTCAGTGAATTTCAGTGTGGAACTGTGATAGGATAACACCTGTGCATGACATAGATGTCAGAATCTGATGTGGATGAATTTGACTGGCCTGCACAGAGGCCTGTCCTCTACCTGATAGAAACACCTTTGGGATGAATTAGAGTGGCGACTAAGAGCCAGGACTACTCATACAAACATCATTATGTGAATGGTCAAAAATCCCCATAAACCCACTCCTGAACCAGTGGACAGCCTTTCCAGAAAAGTTTAAGCCTATCCAGCTGCAAATGCAAGATCGACGTCATATTTAACACTTAAGCCCATATGCGAGTCAAGTCTGATGAGCGAATAATTTTTGCAATATAGTGTATTGCTTGTGCTCACAATGTCTTATTGCACCCTACTCATCCTTGTTTACTAGACTATCATCCATGTTATTGTTAGACCTGCTGTAGACTAACGGTTAAGATATTGGACAGGTACTGTTCCATCACTACCAGGTTGCTACTGTTGGGCCCTTAGATTGACATGCTTAGATTGATTACTCTCACAGTACTGTAAATCACTTTGGATGAAAGGAATCTGCAAAAGTAAAAAAAAAATTCTCTTGGCCCAATCTGCCTTTCTATAATCAAGGGTAGACTGTTGTCTTAACGTTAGTGTAGTATAATGTGACGTGCTTACAGACAATTTATCAACATCTCCAAACTGTTTTTCTTTTTCTGGTTAATATACAACAAATTTGAGTTTTTAAACTGAATGTTTGATGTGAATGAAGCATTGGCAAACATAAAATCATGAGATATTGTTACATGTAATAAATTATTATTGAGGTCATACAAGTGGAAGGTTTGGTCTTGTCAGTGACAGTTTAAGTGTTTTTAGTTTATAGTAAGATGTCTGCTGACATGCTAGTCCATTGTGCCTTCTCATCCTATTCATTTGGATTACATGTGTAAATGTGTAATCAAAAATTGACGTCACGAACAGTTTTCTTTATATTAAATATCAAAATTGATTCAATTGATGGTTTTAACTTTATTGTCATTGTACACAAGTATATAACTTAAACAACAAAATGCAGTTTAACATCTAACCGTACATGTAAAGATGCAGACGTCTTTAAACACGGGCAGGTAGTATATAAATAAAAGATCTTTACAGTTTGTATACCCACAGTATGGAAGGTACTGGCAGAAAACAGTTGTGAGACCTAAGACTTGAACAGCAATAGTGCTATTTATATGGCATAATTGTAATTAAAATGCTGATACTAATAGCAGTAAGCTAGAGGTAGATATGTCTGTAGAAAAAAAATGCCACCAGGCAAGAAGCAAAGAAGGAAATGTAGTAGGAGCAATAATGCAATGTTAGAAGTACTGAAATGTGATGCGTTTGTATGTTTATGAGCAGCAGTACATTACAACTGTGTATTGCGGTTTATTATTGTTTATTACAACAATGTCTATTCTACATATATAACAGAAGAACATTTAAGATATAAATAGATTAAATATACAAACATTTTAACTTTAGCAAGAAACATTTATTCATAAACCTGTTGGATGAATTGTTCCAGTTCTTCTGTTCTAGAAAGAAAAAAACTGCATTAATTACTGAAACCACAAATTCACAGTGACAATGTGTCATTCACAGAGTTCATGTGTCGTAGTTAAACGTAAACATTTTATTTTATTGCTTATTTAACAATCAGAACTAGACCTCTCTGAGACTTTATTATACTAATAAAATGTCTTTTGTTAGACTTGCATTAGATCATTAAGAAGTGGACTGTACCAAGTGCTTCCTTTACATTTATAAACTAATGATGCATATGTGTTCTGCCTTACTTATTAGGTTTACTGGTCTACTGGTCATCTTTTAATGCATTGTTTGTAGTTTACTGTTGATGTCGAGTTTTATTATGAACTTGGATTCACTTGCTTTTGTTTTTTCTACCTTTTTAGGATTTGAAAAAACCCTTTGATAAAGCCTGGAAAGACTACGAGACCAAAGTGTAAGTCATTTTTTCTTTCTGTAGATATTGAGATAGGGAATTCCAGTTTATTGTTAAAGTAAATGTAGCCTGTTGTCTTACAGTTAACCTGGTGCAGAAAGACCATTGGAATTAAACTTGATAAGGGTTGAATAAAATGTTTACTTACTTACTCCTTAAACTCTTTTTATTAAGAATAAAACAAACTTTTTAACATAGCCATGTACCATTTTAGTTATTGCAAAATTGTTTTTGGGTGCTCAGATGGCAATGAAACCCACTGGCACAGGACGGCCGAACATAGTTACTGCACACATTTTGGGTGGGGTGGGGGGTTGTATTAGCATAAAAAGATGTTCTAAATCGGGAGAATAAAAGAGTGTGGTGTGTTACCCTTTAAGCTTTTTTGAGCATCTGATAGAAATTACATGTTAATAAATTTAGTGTGTACCTGTTCTCTCAGCCACAAGCGAATATTATTTCTCCCATTTTAATGTATTTAGTACAGAAAGAGAATATTATATTCTAAAATGACTGTCATTTTAGAACATGACCTGAGTGTCAGGTATGTTTATACATTACATAAATTGATTGAACAAAAAAACAGTTAATAATAACCTGTTCTTCTCCCCATCTCCTACTAACTAATTACACTTAAATTTGTCTAAATTCAAATCTATTTGTTAAGCTGCAAAGGGCATTTTTTTTTACTAAATGGGTAATAATATATATTTATAGCTATTTAGTAAATGAACAAAGGCCAAGAGGCTTAATGTGTCATTTAGCTTTCTTCATGTGTCCTGCTAATTTTTCCTTGTACTAAATGAATTAGATGCACCTAGATGTGACACCTGTTCATGACCTTATTGGACGTCTTGTTTAAAAAATAAATGGTATTAAACAGAATATACTCTCCAGCTGTTACACTAACGACTCTTCTTAAGATCTATGTATGTATGTATGTTGGTCAAGCAGCGTTCACTTCACAGCGTTCAGTTCATTCTAAACTGTTTAGGGGGACTGAGGTCAGAGGTCAGGGCTTTGTGCTTTTTAGTCCTTTTTTTTACAAACCAAGCCTTAGCACTCACATAGACAGTAATCTTTACAGTAAGACGGTTTGGGTTTGATCCCCAGGATTCTACACAGAAAGCCCAAGATCTTATCTTGGACTTTAAATTTATTGGCCGTTGTTGTGGCTGAAACACCTTACAGTGTCCCAGTGCTACTGCTAATAAGAAGCAGTTAAAAAAACACTGGAAGTACTTTAGGATTAAGGGTCCGGGGTAATGCCAGATTGTCCTGTGACAGAGACTTTATCTTCACAGAAACACTACACTACTGTGTGTGTGTGTGTGTGTGTGTGTGTGTGTGTGTGTGTGTGTGTGTGTGTGTGTGTGTGTGTGTGTGTGT
>JAOTRQ010059493.1:0-13799 GCA_028565875.1 Hoplisoma paleatum
ATTTCGTACTGGCTGCATAATACAATTTGTATTAGGTGAAGTAAAACTGTGACTACAGTGTGCTACTGTCTAAAGATTTCTATATTCCATTTTCACAGGATGCTACTGAACCGGTAAACTAAACACCACAAGCAACTCAAGATGAGACCTGGAAGATTCAGAATCTATAACGATATTATAACGATATATATTAGCAAATTAAAAGTTTCAACAGCAAAATCAAGAGTGAACATCTATGTATCTGATATATATCCTACCTATCTGTATAATAATCCTACCTTTAACAATGCTTAGCCCCTCTTGACATTTTTTCTGGACAAATTCCTTTACAATTTATGACCGATCAAGCAGTGATGCTTGCTGTTAGAAATTGCATTCTGACTCGAATCCAACACATTTACTTGGTTTACTATTTGGCCTCCTGTGTGTGTGTGTGTGTGTGTGCGTGCGTGCGTGCGTGCGTGCGTGTGTGTGTGTGTGTTTTATGGCCTCCAAATATATTTTTTCCTTTTAAAGTTTTTACAAAAACTTCAAGTTATAAATTAACTTATGCTTGTGTAAATACTTAGGCAAAATAATCTGTGTTTGTAGTTTGTATAATTTGGTTTTTGTGTTACAATTCAGTTGTAACACAACTGTACAGTTTACATTCAGACATTCAGTAAAGTACATTAGGTATAGAAAGTTTTTTTAGTAACTACTAAATACATTTTACACTAGTCTTATTGTTTTAGTCTGCTTTTGTTTAAGCCTGATACTTTTCTGCCGAACTGCATATATCTTTTGTATTTTGTGAAATAATTGTTAAAAATATCATTTTGACAAATGTAACATTAAACTTTTAAAGCTTGTGTTATTGATTGACTAGAAGTCAAAATAGTCAAAATTTTCATGTGTCTTTTTTCTGCAACAAGGTACAGCAAGTATTGTCTGCACCAGCCCATAGTACACCAATAAAATAAATGAGTTCTCTGGAAACACGTTTTATTTCACATGCATTGTCAAATGAATATAAGCAATGTTTTTCAATATATTTATTACTTTCAATAATGAATATAGACATTTCAATATTTCATTCTATTATTAATGATTATGATTATTTGTCAAATGAATTTAGCACCAAAGGCTATAACAACAGTAATAAATTATGTTTACTAAACGCTTATATCAAAAACAATTGGAACAAAAATACAAATGCAAGTTTGCAAGTCCAACTTCTGTCATCTAGCAGTAAGGGGGCTTAGAACAGTGCCCTTTAGATTTCTTGCCCAGTACAATAGACATTCTTTGTAACATTTGATTTCATGAACATTAATTCTGTATGAAATTAGTATGTCTTAAGTCCGTCAGGAAGATTTTCCACAAGAGTGCATTTATGGAAACCTGTGTGTGTTCATTCACATTAGTCTTTGTAAGGCTGGTTTATGATTCATTTTCTACTTCTGGTAGGTGGTTACTCAAGTGTCCACTTATTCATAGACTAGGGTTACCATAGAGCGGTATGCATGGTACAAAAGTTACACACCAATTAAACTTATGTAGAATAATTTACAGAGATTTAACAGAGATTAACAGAGAAAACATTTGTTTTAACTGGGACATCATGGAAAACTTGTGTAATCTAAGAGCAAAAGCAAACCACTATTGTGGAAAATAATCACTGTTAATGATTAATTGATTTGCATATTTGAGAAATGATGCTGTATATATAAACAGAAGTTTAAACAAAGCCTGAGTCTTTTTTGTCTAGTCTAATTCTGCCATTTTCTGCAGGAATCAGGTAAGCCCCACTTCTAACTTTTTTTTTTTCATAAACAGTACACATCCCATTCTCAACTGTTTGGGGGAAACCACTAAATTAAAAAAAACATTTTATTAAGACTAATTCTTTAGATGTGCTTAAATATTCATTTCTTTTAAACAGAGTAATTGTTAATTTATACTTACACAGTATATTACAAGCTCAATTGCAACTCATTAAGGTTTAGTGATTAAAAGGGTACTGACGTTAGCAAACTCAATACCACTAGAGGGCACTAAACGTCCTTTAAAATATATTTATTGAAGTTAGGCAGCCATTCTTGACAATGTGTTTGACATGGGTGTGAATCCTTTAAAATGTGTACTAATTGTTTGTTCGTTTGTTTTAGAGAAAGATATCTCTTATGCGTTTTATGGGCCTGTCCTGCACATTTAGTTGAATGTCATGGAGGTGCTACATGTAGTGTTTGTCCTGCATACCTCCAATGACTCAGCCGGTTACTTGAAACAGAGTAAATTTAGTTTGTTCTATCGTTCATTTGGATTTCCTTCAGATACTCCGAGTAAAACGTAAACTTTCAAAAATGTTAGTAAATGATAGTACCTAGTAATAGTCTGATTTGCCCTCTTTTATAGGTGTCTGATGCTTTGCACATGGTGTTTCAGACTTTAGACCCACTGCAAACATAACAAGAAACATATTCTATCAGTTATAAATAAATAAAACATAAAGGTGCTTTAAAATGAATACACATGCAGAACTATTCTTTTTTAGTTGTCTTGTCTGAAACGAGCGTTGATACAATGGAGGCTGCAATCAACATTCTGGTGTCCCAGTTTAAGACTTTTGCAGGGAAGGAAGGATCAGCAGAGACTCTAAGCCGAGATGAATTACAGAGTTTGATCACTTGTCAGCTTCCTAATTTTGTCAAGGTATGATTGATGTTAAAACCTAAGCTGTTAATACATTTTCATGTTGTCAATGTAGCACTAAAATTAGCACAAACTGTGATCTTTTGTTCTTTGTTAGTGTGCAAATGTGATGCAAAATGTATTTCATTTGCAGATTAGAGGTGAAAGAGAAGAGTAGCTTTACAGGATCCAGCAATGGATAAATAATTATTACAGGACCACGTGACATTTTCTAGCTTCCATTGTGGTAGTGGCAGTTTATTGCCGCCAGAGGACAGTGTATAGTAACTCTGAATATTAACTTTTAAACCTTTGCGTACATCATAGCCTACTGAAATAAATAGCCTGGATATTATTGAGATTGTAATTGACATATAAAATAATAAGGGTTAAAATATAAATGTTAAATACACTTAAAAAACGGTTTCTACTGTTTTAGATAAAGGTTTTTTTCCCCAGCTGTGTTTGAAACTGGATCAAGACCATAATCCAAACTTCTGTTAATGTTTTTTAGAAGGACTATAAAAATATGTTAATAAAGCAAATTCTGAAATAATCGACAATACCAGAAAATGTGAATAAATTTCACTTGTCAACGGGCATATTTTTGTGATTCTTGGATTCCACAATTTTCTGAGATACAGTTATATAACTTTCAACAATCCATAACAGCCCTATTCATTTTTGCAAAGAATAAAAATTATGTCACATTTTGAATCATGTCTTGTAGGTAAAAAAAAATACTTACATACACCCGCACATACTTTTTATATTAATATTTTGTGTTGGTATTTCTAGGCTCACAAAAAGAATTTTTCAGCCACAGCAGAAAAAAATCTGTTCTAAATTACAGTGCTCTGTGTAATTATTTTTTTCCTTTTCTGCAGAATGCCAGTGAGTCATCTACTATTGAAAAGCTCATGAGCTCCTTAGATGAAAACAACGACGGAGAGTTGAGCTTCCTGGAATTCTGGCAGTTTCTTGGCCAGCTGGCCAGTCATCAGGGGGGTCTTACTAAATAACTTTCTTTATTGTGTTTATTTATTAAATAAGCTTCTTACAATAAAGCATTTACTGCAATTATTCCACGCCTTCTGATATTCAGTAATTATATTCTTATTGTGCATGATCCAGAACTGTTAATGCTGTAATACTATGATATACAGACACTGAGTTGTATCTAATATTTTGTTTTAACTTGTTTATTTCATCGTCAAATTAAAAGAAAAAAAGACCCATCTTGTGTTTTTGTTAATATACATCATCAATGTTTACACATCTCCAAGAGCTTGTTTGTCAAGTTAAGAACCATAGACATCATATGAAGTTGAATTCATTTTGACTGTCTTTGTGAAAATTTGGGGCCTATTCTGTCAAAAACATTTGTAAGTTAATCCTGAATTGCTAAGTAATGTTTTTCTACATCAGAGGTGTCCAAAGTTATGTCAAATTTGGTGAGGTGAAAATTTGTGGGGGCCAACCATTTAATCTGAAAAATAATAATAAATGTAAAATAACAATTGCATGACATCTTCTTGTATATGGCTTGGCATATTTTCATTTCTTACTGTTTAAACAATTTTTGAACTACTTACTTACTAATTACTTTCATATTTGCCGACCACATACATTTTAGTGCTGACAGGCCACATATTATTAATTCAGATTGCTGTCCAGTGGAAATTAAGTTGGAAAATTGAGTAAGATTATCTGTTTGAATATTAAATATTGTGTCTTTGTAGTGTATTTAATTGAATATAAGTTGAAAAGGATTTGAAAATTATCATTCTTTGTTTTGATTTATGTTTTATACAACATCCCAACTTCATTGGGCTTAAGGTTGTATGCTCCGTCTGTTTGTTTGAAAATGTTCAGTTAGGATTAATCAACGTAATATGCTAATTATGACCAACAAATTGGAAATTGTCATTTAAAAATGCATAAAAGTTGTAACCAAAAATTGCAAGGAAGTTGCATAGGCTTTTAGCATGGCAGAAATAATAACTCAAGATTATGTGCCACAGTTGTCTGATGAGCTAGCCCACCACTTCTTAGATGTGTTAGAATTTCAAAAAAGAAAACAGGTCTTAGGGGGTTTGCACTTTCCTAGCAAATGTTGCCTCCGCTGGCTGGTTGGCACTTGCAAGAGAGATTCAAAAGTTCAAACTTGATATTGTGTGACTATCCATATGTGCTACTGCTCTGTCTGGCACCATCTCTGGTAGATAAAAAGAAGTAGCATATAAGCACGTGCTAGGGATTCGTTTGATAACATGTAGCTCTTATTGGTCATTTTTGTTGAGAAACTGAACACGAAATCAGAATTATAAATAATAATAAATTAGATTTATATAGCACTTTTTGCAATATATCTATTCACAGCATGTTTGGCATTGTTTCAGTCTGAACGTACTGTTTCACAATGCAGTGACACCCATGCTGGCCCATGAAAGCCGAAAACGGTCATATCTATACCTAAATGTATAAATCTTAGCAACTGAGTTGGACTAGTTTAATTGCTTATTGGGTATCTAACCTTTTTTCCGTAAACAAATTTTTACTTTGCACCTTTAAGAAGACCTTCTTCTCTTTAAAGCTCTAAAACATTCTAGAGTTGCCCTTAATGACATGACAGTGTGCCACACCCCTTACCTGAGCTGTTTCCTGGTAGTACGAAATACAGCAAGTCATGCTACAAGATGAAAAAGTACAATTAAGCAACATTTGGATTCAAAGGTGTGGTGCCACTCTAACTCACTTTGGTTGCAAAAAGCTTGTTACAAGTTTCCACTTGCCACATCAGCTAAGCTCTAAAATAGTTTAAATATTGGTAATGAGCTAGATTCTTTACTCATAAAATAGTACAGTGTGTAATTATTCTGCCTGGACTGTATGGGCTAAGGCAACACAATGAACTTGTAATGTGATTAGGGGAAGATACACACTGGCAAAATATTTTTCATAATATATTAATCCAAGTTGTGACCCATAATTACACAAGACGTTTGGATGCATTAAAACCTCAGTTTATTGTTATTTTAACATAAGAACCTGAGCTAACACATGCTCTGAAATGATTGAAATGTCATGAGTAGCTATCACTGAAGAGCAAAATCTGTCATAATTACAACTTGCTACAGAGACTAGACAATAATGTTTTTTGAAGCATGCTGAACAAGCTCATTACACTTTTTTTGAAATACATATTCAGAATTTTCTCTTTGATAATACTCTTTTTCACAACAATGTTTTTACTCACACATGAATTATTCCTCTGCCTTTAAGTGATATAGAAAAACACACATTTACACGTGGCAGGCAGTCCTAGCAATAGCACTTGGGGAACAGTTAGAGGTTTGCTTCCTTGCTCAAGGGCACTTCTGTCATGATCTTTCGACTCTCGGGAATCAAACCAGCCCAGTATGAAGATGCTGTTAAAAAAGCAAATACAATTGCAGTGGACAGTCGTGAACAGACCATTTCAAAATGACCAGTTTATGTAGTTTTACAAAATGTTTAAACAAAACAAGCGATGTAGTTTTACTATTAATTTGTTTATAAAGGAACCTCCAAGTAAAACTATATATAATAAATACTGACACAAAGTAAATCATGCTAAATTACTGTTATCTTAAATAGGCAGTTATTCCAACTTAGCGGAATAATAAGTTATATACACGATTAACTTTCAGTTGTTTAATAGAAATGGTTTCAATTTTCCACTGTTTTTACAAAATGTGTTGAAATTTTTTCGGATTTAGAGACGGCCCTTTCCGTACAGGAATGCACCCCCGCCCTGTGATTTAATGCACTTGGGAAGAGTTTGGGAATCACGGAAGACATTTTTGGGCGTTGCATAGACTTGCAAGCAGGAGAAAAGAGCTGCACAAAACTTTAACTTGTTTTTCGTCTAGAATTCACGGTAAGTGTTGTTTTTCTGATTTATACAAGTACGAATATCGTTTGGCGTTGACTAGCCCTAAAGTTCCCTTAGCTCACTGACAGACTGACCACGCATGCGCGTTTGACCGAACAGCTACTTTTTAACAACTTTTTAAAAAACAGTTTCAAATTGTCTATAAAGATAAAATATTAGTTCTATATCGAACTCCGGACTTGTCAATTGTCAAATCTTGTATTGGGTGTCTATGGAGGGGGAAAGGTCCTGCGGTTTCTTCAGGTGTCCGCTTGCTTAATTTAGCAACATGAGCCTCATGAGGTGTAACAGAAAACCTTGTCCTTTATTTATTTTAGTCTTTATTAATTCAGCAGCAGTTTTTCACATCAGGTTTTGTATACATCTTAGGAAATTCGCTTCTACCCCCTTATTCTCAATACAAATGGGTGCTTTAGTGCCTCTTCTGGTCTTCCACAAGTTCAAAACTATTCTTAATAAATTTCTTATCTCTAGTGTGTTGACCAACACATTTGGTTCCATGTTACCAGAGTATTATGTTGTTAATGGAATATTGTGATGTCAGAAGCATATGATTCAGAGACCGTGCAAAACTCCTTAAATACTGTGACCCTGTCCTGCATCCAAAACACTAGAAATTCCATATGGTACTGGGCATCTGTCCATCTGATGGTATTGGAAGGCAACAGAATAGCTGAAGATTTTAAAATATATAACAGTAACTTATAAATGTGATCAAACCCATGCTCACATGAATGACATGCTGACCATTACTCTTCCCTTCTGGCTCGGTACTTTTTATTCTGGTGACTAGGCAAAAACAAGGCGGAAGACACCCCAGACATGGCATTGGTTTGGTACAGATTATCAGACCAATACCAGGGGGTGACCGTTCTCTTAATTCTTATTTGTAAAATGCACTTGCTTTCAGTGCAACACTTGAGTGTGAAAGCCCCTAAGTCAGGGAGGTTGTGGGTGGGGTCGCAACAGTGTTGAGGTCACTAGCCAAAAATGTTGAAATCCCCACTTCTAATTCGTGAGTGTATGAATGATTATGCATTGCAAAGCATTTTTATGATTTTTTAACTTAAATTTTATTATATCTTTGGTGAAACCCAAAAAGGGATTGAGAAGCATGACTAACTCTGAGGCTTCGACCTGCAGCTGACACACCCTGAGAAAGTATTCATAGTACCAGCGTGTTTTAGTTAGCCAGTGAGGCCTGTGGGCATTTGATGAGGATAAGATGAGGCGTGTTAGAAATCTGCTAAAAGTTTTAACAGGCGTAACAGGTTCTACATGGTGTCTGCACAATGATGACATTTATTTAACAAGTGCTGCAATTGTTTCACTAGTTAGTTACAGTGACAAATGTAAACAGGTGGGTTGAATAAACAAGACACCATACAAATACATAATAATATTAAAGTCCTAATTAAAGCCTCGGTATGTTGTTATTTCTGAAAGTATGCATCTTTTAATTGTGTAATAGCCAGCTATAATAAAATTATGACACATGACTATGTCTTATGTTGATTTCCATTTATTTTCCAGATGTTTTAATTGTTTAATTTTCTACTAGAATAACAGTATTACTGAATGCATATATGAGTGGTTTAATAAACAATATGAAAAAGCCAAGCATGTTTTTCTAAATCATCAAATTAAAACCTAATAGCAAACAGAACATGTTTTAGCCAATTTCGTATGAATAATCTAGTAGGAAAGAATTTTTAATTCAGTAATTTTTGCAAGCATTGTTGTTTGGTCATTAACATGATTTATGGTTGGAGCTAGTATTAGTTATTAATGGCCCATACGATTCTTTGTCTTTTGTAATAACTAGTTACAAATAGGATTCATCTATTATTGTTACACTGTGCTCTTGTTCTCACTAATTATTTATAAATATATAATTTGAGGGTGTCATTTGCTGCCATCACAGCTAGCTCCATAAAACAGATGGGACTAATGACACCAACTCACATGCAAAATGGAAACGTCAGCCATTGTTTTCTTCCACGCATCTTTAAGTAATGTGCTGGCAATAAGATGATTCTACTGTCTCTGGTTGCGTCTTGTTTTTTTTAACCTTACTCTCAGTCTCATTTACTCTAATTAGGTTAATAGAGGTTAGGCTTTAATTAAAAGGCTACTCGACACGGCACCATGTCACTCGTTTTTACAATCTGCTAGGTGGAAATGTACCACAAAGCAATGAAATTATGGCCTGTACTAAAGTCTTGGCTAAAAATAACTGGTAATCCAGACCAGTTGCAATTATTATAATGTAATAATCACAGTTGTAAAATTATATTGTGACCTGCATTAAAAGTAAGAATCTTATTTGCTTTCTGAAAATGTATGTTTTACTTTCATGTTGTTTTGTTCTGATTGTTCAACCTGATTATTTTATTTTAAAGAGTTGGAACTGATTCAAAATAATCAAAACAGTAACACATTAAGTTGGTGAATTACCAAAGAAATATTGTGATTATTCACTGACATTTTTTAATGTCTGGAATAACAAAATAACAAACTAAAATAAATAACAGTACAATAAACAGTACACATACACAACATTATAGACACAACACAACAGGCATGTTAACCAAAAAGACCACACAAATGAAAATCAGACCAAAAATACAATGAAAAACTACACTAAACAAAAAAATTAAAATTATTATTTCAGCTACATCCAAGTACATCTAGAACCGAAACAGTGTTTCTTCAGCATCTCGGTGCCACATAGAATACAAAACAGTACAATAAACAGTACAGATACACAACATTATGAACACAACACACAGGTATACAACAGCTTATAATATATGCTAACAAGAGAACATAAACAAAATGCTTTGTTATTGTCTTGACCTCATGTGCTTGGGATTCTAATGGCAATGTGGTTTCTTTTCCCGTTTCATAAATGCGTGTGCTTGGTGCCCTGCTACTTTGGCACCCTATCTGTGATTGCCCAAATAACACATGGAATAAACCATTGTCATTTTTGATGTGTCGAGTTTTTTTTTTAGTAATCTAATGTTATGTGTACACTTATTTTTCTCCAATCGTTATGCAGATGTGTTGCGATCACTGTTGAAATTTGTACTGGTGCATTATCTTCACTAATCTTCCACACATTTGAGCTAGTTAATCAAACCAACAAAAACAGATTAGAAGATGAACTTTATGCAAGTCTTGGGTTTGTTATGGAAGCCACAAGAATGTGAAGCAACAGGTTGATTGCTTTAGTGTGACAGCATTTGTGTTTGCACATTTGTTGGGAGAAGGAAGACTCAGGGTGGGTCACTTGTGTGTTGTGAAATAAAGTAAAATCTGTACGAGTTAATTGTGTCTGTGTGTTTACTGGGTGGTTTAAAAAAACTGAATTCATACCAAGACCAATTTCATGATGAGGCTCATGTTTTTTATTACTCCTCACATAAACATAACCGTTTTTTCCCCATTCCGGTCATTAGACGCAGCCTATGGTTTTGTCATTCTGTGCTGCACATGGCCAGACATGGAACATCAAAAAAAAATAACACATCATATTAAGAAACACACAAAAGTTCCTTGGTTTCATTCTTTGGCAGGGCAGTTCGGGTCCTTTCTATGTGAAGTTTCCATGTTTTCTCTGTGTTTGCGTGGGTTTTCTCCGAATGCTCCAGTTTTTTTCCAACAGGTTAATTGGAGATACTAAAATATCTTATATTTATCTAGGCACTACAATGCATAAACCACGGTCAGGGAAGGCTGTGCCTGAATCCGGCTGTGTGTGTATCCTGGCAGCAGATAGAAACAGTAGCATATGAGGAATAGGCAATCCCTTCAGTAACATAAACTGTTGCCTTGATGGAAGCCTGAGAGGATCAAGTGTCCCACCAATTCCAACATTTCTATTGTATTTTACTATGTGATCCATGCCCCCTCTCTCCATAACTATTCTAACAACACAGCACCAGTGCATGTTTGATCAATTGCTTGTCAAAAACTTGGGTTTTTTGGGAGACTAAACATTTTGTGGTAAAACATTTCTGGAAAGTATGGCTATACACTGTATTTATTGTGTTAAAGTCCATGAATTTGGATAAGGAGGACTTTGGTTAGATGATGATTAACTATTGTGTACATAGTGTACTAATGTTTCGAGTTTAAAAGCTTTTAAATTCTTTTTCCTCATATTTTCCATTTGGAAAGTGGCATCATTGTGTAGGGACTTACAAGAGATAAGGGTCGTGCTCAAGGACCAATACATTTTTCAATAGTAACCAGAAATCACTACCCACTAGGATACCACTGTTGCTTATGTATTAAAATTGTATATATTAAAATAGTTTTGTACTTTGTTAATGATTTAACAATAACACCAATATGCACCTTTAAACATAAACTGACCTGAGCGTAGTGTATTCAGTTTGTCATCCGCTGGGGAATCCCTGATTGTAGTTCATGTTGGTGTATAGCACTGGGAATGGGATTTTTCTGATTATTAATCTGGCCATTTGAATGTCCACCGAAACGCCAATTGGTTCCATTTTGGTCTCTTTAGGCCTTTTCACAGAGCCATCTTCCAAAACAATGCAATCGTATCCAATTTCCTCCTGGCATGTTCTAGTAAAACTTTTGATGTTCCTTGTGATAAAAAGTGGTGTCCGGCTGTAAAATCCTTCATTCAGAGCATGTCTTGACTGTCTTGACACTTTCATCATGTCTTTCTGAAGTTGTTTTCCACTCACATTGTAGTTTTTCTCAGTTGTCCTTGGCTAAGGTCTAGACAGGTTTCAATAGTGTTTCTTGTGTTTTGCAATGTGGCAATGGCAATGTTTGCAATGGCATGGCTATCTTAATAAAAGGTACTGTTTTACCCAAAAACTATTCCATGCATTTGCTGTCTTTATTTTCACTTAACTCTTTTATTGAACTGATTCAGTTTATTCTTTAAAATATTTTGGTGATTGACTATTTATGATGGCAATTGTATATATTGGTTTATTTTACCCATTTATTTCCTACCCAAGTTTCTTTTTTGTCTATTAGTATATATTCTTGGTTTTTTTCTTTCTTTATTAACTGATGCATTTTTCTTCTCTTTGCATTATTACACTAGACATGGAAGCAGCAATAAAAACTATGGTGATGCAGTTTGTAAGTGTTTCTGGTGGGAAGGAAAATCTTGACAAGAAAACTTTTCAAAAGCTTCTCAACAAGCATCTGGGAAATGTCTTGACAGTAAGTGTTCTCAGAACAGTTGGTTGTTTTGTAATAAGAAAAAAGTGTGTTTTTTACATTTTGCAGTTAGAGATGGTTGTCTTTTTTTTATAGAACACAAAAGATTCATCAGCGGTGGGAAGACTGATGAATCGTATGGATGACAATGATGATGGAAAGGTCAGCTTTCAGGAATACCTTTCCCTAATTGGCGGTGTGGCCAAGGCGTTCAGCGACAATAAAACTGCAGCCCAGAACAGCGCCGCCAACTGAGCTTCAGGACTAAGCGTTATTGTTCATTGCCTGATCAAATTAGCTTCTGTATGCTCAATTATTTCTTTAAGCCAGTCAGTGCTAGCCTTCCATCTGCTTGGAAACAATGGTTCTTGAGCCAAATTATCCTAACCACTACTGTGTCTTATCAGTAAACCTGACATGTTTACAGTTGTTGAAACCATATTGTACTTAATTAACTGATCCTAGACAACAATTTATGATCAGAGAGAATATTCTGAAACAATACATTCTTAAATTAGACTCTATGCCATACTACCACCACTTACCTGTGTAAAATGCAGCATACCTTGTATAGCTAAGTTCTAATGTTAAAGGGACTTGTTTTGTACTTTTGATATTTTACGCAAAAATAAATAAATTAAAAAAAATGTTGTTGCTCTATGTGTCTGCTACAAATAAAATTAACAAAGTGTTTTAGTATATTCTAATCATATACAAATTAATTCACTGTATTGCCAGAAGTATGTTATCACTACTTCATTTTTTGTTGCTTAATTTAATTTTAATTCTCTACAATGATTTAAACGGGTTTAAATATTTTGCTTTAAAACCAGAAGGTCCTGGGATTGATCCTCGTGTGCAAGGGTCTGGATGCTTTCTGGGGGGGTTGTCTATATGAGAGTGGGCTTTGTCGGGTTTCTTCAGTTGAAAAATATGCAGTCAGGTTGATTGGAGAAACAAAGCTGAACTATTCTCTTTATCTGTAGATTTAGTTTCAGTGTTTACAGTCCTTGTTAAGTTCTTGTAAGACTTCAGTTACAGCATTAAATGATTAAGACTAGCACGCTGAACTATCACAGCCTGAAATTTTAATGTGACATGTGCTGGAATGCATAACTACACTTCAGCAGTACTGTCAAAGTGTTTTTTTTTCTACATAAATAATATCTATTTACAGTAATAGCGATAAACACTAAAGATAAAGACCAGCTTCAGATGTGAGCCTGACTTTTCTTTGGTCTTTAGTGATGTAGAACACGGAATTAATGAGTGTAAATGGAGAAGCATGGCAGAATGAGAACAGGTGCTGGTAAAGGAAATGGAGGAGGAGGAAAACATGTATCGGGAGGAGGATAAGAGTGGTATATAAGACATGGTCTGTCTTCTCTATTTATCAGACTGCATCTTCATATTTCCTACAAAGTCAAGTAAAGACGGCTTACATTCGACGCTCAGGTAAAAGAACATAGAAGTGATTAAGGAATGGGTGGATATGTTGATGGATGCTAGTGTGTACGATTATCAATGGCTTTATCTGCAACAGAGTTTGATAAGATGATAAAATGGAATTCTATTCAAATAAATTCTGAAGATTTGAATAGATGTAATAAAATCACAATTAATTTTATGTAATTACCAGATAAACTAGCATTACTAATTACTAATAATACTTCAAAAATGCTTCGCTAACAATTTAAAGTTGAAATCAGTTATACGTATTTGAAGGAATAATAGCCATACATAGTAACCAATTATTAATAAGCTGAACATCAGTGATCAGTTATGATCCAAAAACAAAAATATATCAGAAGCCATAACCAAGTACTAAAATTAAAAAATATTTACATTTTCAGTAATTCAAATAAAGTAAATCTTAATACACTAAATCATAATGTGTGTGTGCAAGTGTGTGTGTGTGTGTGTGTGTGTGTGTGTGTGTGTGTGTGTGTGTGTGTGTGTGTGTGTGTGTGTGTGT
>JAOTRQ010059502.1:0-13798 GCA_028565875.1 Hoplisoma paleatum
AGACAGACAGACAGACAGACAGACAGACAGACAGACAGACAGACAGACAGACAGACAGACAGATAGATAGATAGATAAACTGTCCTCAGTGTGAATGTGTGTGAATGTGATGAAATGATCGTCTCCACATTGTATTTTACTAGAATATTATGCCCAGTGTGACCCTGATCATGATAAATTGACGGTAAAACAGACAATGAATGAATGTCTGGATGAGGTCAAATTAAATTTACAGAAAGCCGCAGAACGACTCAGGACATTTATCTAGACTCGTTCCAAAACTTAGTTAACTTCCTATTGTGGAAACGTAGCACCCAGCCTTTGTCCAGACAACCTCTGCCCTGTATAGATATGCTTAGCAAGTACATTTGTTCTCTTCTGCCTCTGTGTGATCTCTGACCCCTGTGTTTGCTTGTCCCAGGCTTCAGTGGCACCATGTGCCAGATTGACATTGACGAGTGTGCCAGTACTCCCTGCCAAAACGGAGCCAAGTGCATCGACCGGCCCAATGGCTACGAGTGCCGCTGCGCTGAAGGTAAGACACTACACATGCCAGTGCGCCAAACATGACTACGGTGTCCAGTCTAGAACAGCGGGTCGGGGTTGATATCGGCCACCCACACACCTGGGTGTGATGAAAGTTTGTCTGATCTGAAGGTCAGACTCCTCCCTTTGTGTGTCCGCAATCGGAATGGCAGTAGCTCTTAATCCCAGTCCCCCTCCACCCCTAGTGCAGTCTGGGATCATAGGGTCACTCAGGGCCAGCAGCTGCTAAGGATGGGGGGGGGGCGCATTACACTCGGCCTTCACCCCGACATCTGCTCATCCGTATGGCATAGCCCAGACTTCCAAGTCCGTCTGGAGGAATGCGGCCCCATTGTGCTAAAGTTTTAAATGTGTGTACAGTATGTAAATATGTGTGTACTTAGAGTGCAGGACTTATTTGTAAACATGAATGTAAACACATCATTAGCATAGCAATATGTGCAAACGTGATAAATAGATTCATAGTGTCACAGACTATGACTTCACACATTTAGACTTCTAGAACACTGTTGCCTCTACGCCGTCATTTTCATTTTATAGCTCTGCATGGAGATCATATGCACCGGGAGGTAATTCACCGGCGCAACGCTAGGGGGCGGTGAGCTCCTGAGGGCTTTTGTCACGTTGGTGTTTACCCTCCGGTATGCAAATTCGAAATTGATCGAAATTGAACAACGAATGATTTTAGATGTTGGCTCCTAAACGGCACATCATAAACATCAAGGCACCGTCATATGCAGAGAGCGAGTACTTAATTAAGTACTACAACGTTAGCACTACAAGCGCTAGTTTCGATGGCTATCGTGCTCCGCGGGACGTTTGTCACTCCTCCGTTGCAGTCTGCATCGTTAGAACATTTTGGTGGTGCACGTCGAGGTTTGCAGAAGCTCTGCAGAGGGGTTTCATGTCGACACATTTAGGGTACAACTGCTAGAGCAGCAGCTCTAGTGTTTAATCCACTGATCTAATAAAATATCTAATATTCAGTCATTTAGGTGTCAATGACTTTATGGACCGTACTAGATTTTGGAATCACTCTTAGACTGTTAATATTAGTGTTTTCGGGATTTTGTATTAATATTGAGGCATGTCTGATCATGGGACCTCCAGGACCTCGGACCTTTCTTCTTATATACGTTGGGCATATGTGTGTGTGTGGGAGTGTGAAGCTAAACGAAGCATAGTCTGTTTTATTTAGGTGTACCAGCTGCTTGGTATTCTGCTGCTCCTGTTCTCCTAAGTCGTCCCGTTAGCAGGGGTGCAGGGTATTGTCGCTTAACTCCTCAGGACAAAAGCAGTTCTGTGAAGCCTCTCTTTCTCCCCGTCTGTCTCTCTCTCTCTCTGTCCGGGTTTCTCACCTCTCTCCGTCTTCTCGCTGTCCCCCTGCCTTAAAACCTGTCGGCATGGAAACCACAGGAACCCTGGGCACCACACTGCTCGGACTTTTTTACCAGATGGAGTGAGACAGAAAGAAAGAAGGAGAGAACTGAAGGAAACGCTGAAGAACTTGAAAAGAGGAGAAAAAAACGTACAGAGAACAGGGGAAACGAGGTTTGGGGAGTTAAAAGGGGGCTCTGGGCAAGAGGTGGAGGGCGCAGGCGGAGAGGAGTCCGCATGAAAGAAGGCACGTTTGCGCACTGTAGACAGAATTGTGAATAGCCCGGATTGAATCGCTCTGAAGGGAGTGAAATGAGGAGCGTACGAGTGTCTCTCATCGAAATTCTGCTGATGAGGTCACGTCTGAGTTGCTTTATAGCTAGACAGTCTAGTTCCGAGAGGAAATCCAGCCTAGAATCCTTCGCATTACATACACATTCCTTCTCAGATTCATTTAATTGCTCTCGCCATCTTATTTAGCGTTCTTTCTGTGCTTTTTTTACACTTTCATTTTCACATTTTCAGACACCGTTGTTTAAAGTGGCTTACACCATAGTTACAATCCTCAGCTACCACGTAAATCATTATGAAAAAACAACACAAGTCATTTTAATCACGCTGTCACATTTAGCAGAAACCTTGTATCCATAGCGGCTTGCAATTGTTACGGCTGATTTATATTTCTGCAAAGTAATTCATCGCAACACTATTACAAGTTTCTCAGGGTTCTGTCAGGTTTGTGTTTACCCTCCTGTTTTAGTGACAAGATTTTTATTTTATTTTAGCTGATCGATATTGAACAATGAATGTTTTTAAATGTCGGATCATGTGCACTATTGTTTTGATGGCTATCATGCTCTTCCTTGTGGTCCGAGTCACTTCTACTGACAGTGTAGTTTTTAGGGTGCTCGATGGGCTTTTAAAAGGCTCCGTAGAGGGGGTTCATGGCATTGTTACAACGTCTAAAAAGTTAAACTCCACACGATTGAGAGTTGAGGGATTTGCTTAGGGGACCAATAGTGACAACTTGGTGGCGGTGGGGCTCCATTCAGCAAGCTTCTGATTTCAGTACCATAACTTGCACGCTATCGGTGCAAAAACTGCTGCTCAAAGATCCCTAACTTTGAACATTAGAGCATTACCAGTGCATCTCCCATGGGAACACTTAAAATACTCGACTTACTGTTTACTAGGATAAATCTTCCACACATCAAAATGGCTACAACACGATCGAAGAGCATTTTCCTTTCTCCTGTGTCCAGGATTCGAAGGCAGACTCTGTGAAAGCAACAGCGATAACTGCCGGCCTGACCCATGCCACCACGGCACCTGCATAGATGGCATCGCCAGTTACACATGCAACTGCGTGCCAGGCTATACGGGCTACCGCTGCGAAAACCAACTCAACGAGTGCCACAGTAACCCATGTCAGAACGGGGGCAAGTGTGTAGACCTGGTCAACAAATATATCTGCCAGTGTCAACACGGCACGTCAGGTCAGTCGACACCCAACACAGATTTAAATAAGAGTACAGCCGTTTTCATTTATTGGGTGTGAAGTCGCCCTAATCATCAAGGTGTTGTGTATACAGGCACCAACTGTGAGATCAACTTTGATGACTGTGCCAGCAACCCGTGTGACTATGGTATCTGTAAGGATGGTATCAACCGGTATGACTGTGTGTGCAAGCCTGGCTTTACTGGTAAGAATGAGAACTTCTCTCCCCTCCTTTTTACGAAATGCCGGCCGATCGGACGTTAACGTTCTATGTTTCTCACCCTCAGGCCCCAAGTGTAACGTAGAGATGGACGAGTGCTCATCCAACCCCTGCCGAAACGGAGGCACCTGTATAGACGAGGAGAACGGTTTCCGCTGCCTGTGCCCAGCCGGCTTCCATGAGCCCTATTGCTACTCTCACGTAGATGTGTGCAGTAATAGTCCATGTGTACACGGTGCCTGCAGAGAGGATCCCAACGGGTACACTAAATACAGATACACTCAATCTTAATAGAGCACGTACATCTATTATGTTTACAGCTTTACAGCTAAACCGTCACATAAAAATGTAAGAGTTGTCTTTTGGAGAACACTAAAGCACTACACTTGACTAAATGACCACATTCTGTAAAGCAGACCTAATAGTCATTATTATATTGTGTTATTCTTGTTGTTATTTTCAAGGAAACTGTTCTCTTGAGGTGACGCTTAAGCTTTCCATTTGTATTACACAGCTACAGGTGTGATTGTGAACCAGGCTGGGTTGGAAAGAACTGTGAACTAGACCGTAACGACTGCCTGCCCAGTCCCTGCCAGAATGCCGGCTCGTGTATTGACCAGCTGAACGGCTTCACCTGCAAATGTCGGCAGGGTTTTAGAGGTACGACTGACATCCTTCTTTACAAGCGTCTCTTTTCCAGGGACGAGCAACCTCACCAATAACCGCCTTTACACCCAAATGTTTATTGTGCAAAATGCGCATTTAAAAAAAACAAATGCAGAAAGGTCACATTTCGAAAAAAGACCCAAATATTGCTAAAATGTTCCCACTCTTTAAAATGACTCCCAATTCAAACTTTCCTATCTGGTTAAAGTGCAACAAAAATGGATGGAAATGGGTTTGGTGTATAAACAATGACGTTACTCTAAGATCTAAATGTCCATTAATACACATGTTTCGACCGGACTGTCCGATCTTTTCTGTCTGTATTTTGGAGCGGGTACAGTCCGAGCTCAGAATGTCGCATGAGCAGCTCTTTGTACATGATTCAGTGAGCACGGCTCCCCCTGCAGATTCGTTTAGTTAATTGTTGCTAGTAGTTAATACAACTGGGTTAATATGAGTCAATAAAACGAACCGGTTTAGTCGATTCCTTTGAGTCACTCATCTACCGAAGCGTAATTGTACCTAAATCATAAATCATCGCTGGTCTTTCTGAAGCAGTTTTTAAGCTTTTTTTCTGCCAATATTTCATAAATTCATATGAAACTTGCGAAACATTTGGCCATGAAAAATGTGCTTAGTCATTTTATCCACGATGGTTTTACGCATTGAGTCGGTCCCAGTTAGAAAATGAGCGTTGAGATATTTAAAGCAACCTGCACCCTGCATTACGAAACGTCTCCCTGTCACTGCCCTAAAGAAACGAGATCACACCGCCACCTGCTGGTAGGTTGCAATGCGCTGCACTTTATGGTGTCTCAGTTCTTCTTAAAATTACAACGAATCAGTTATTTAAATGTGCAATAAAGACGTTTAAAAAATCGACAAATTGCCTTTTAAGTTAATATCGTTAAAGGTAACATTTAACTACAGCAGTCTGAAGATCTGTTAAATCACCACCACATCTGGATACTGTTGAAATATCCATACACATGTGGCAGTCGCATATTGCTTCACGTGTCAGGATTTGCCAGCGTCTCCATCAGTTGCTGATATGACAGGAATGTTCAGGGTTGCCAGAACATTGCAACAGTGGATTCCAGCCAAAAAGCAACTAATATTTCAAATCTGGAGAAGCTCCCAAAACAAAACAGGACACACAAACAAGCCTGGGTCGCCCTACAAGAAGTCCCGGGTTTGCATGTTCTCCTAGTGTGACATAAGGTTTCATGGTCTAAAACCGGACAATCTGGCAACACTGGGAATGTTCTAGAATGGAAAGACACTCTTTACCCATTTTAATGTAATTAGTGCCCGATAATTTTCAGTCAACAGCAATTATTTAATACAATAAAATGTTAGAACGTTTATCTCATATACATGTTACATAAAACACAAAGCAACATCTGGGACTGATTTTATAAAACATGTGTTACATGTCTAGTAAATAACTATATTATAGTAAATAACTAAATAACTCTATATTGTAGTAAATAATTCAATAACTATATTGTAGTAAATAATTCTATATTGTAGTAAATAATTCTATATTGTAGTAAATAACTATATTGTAGTAAATAATTCTATATTGTAGTAAATAGCTCTATATTGTAGTAAATAACTCTATATTGCTATTAAATAACTCTGTATTGTAATAAATAACTAAATAACTCTGTACTGTATTAAATAACTAAATATTGGGTGTGTGCATTGTTTCTTCTGTAGAAAATGATCTTTTTTAAGAGTGCAGAATAGGTTGTACATCGACTGATTTAATATTTTGTGCCTCAATAGGAAACCTGTGTCAGGAGAACATAAACGAGTGTGCGTCCAGTCCCTGTTTAAATCACGGCACTTGTGTGGACGGGGTGGCCAGTTTCACTTGTCTCTGTGAGTCTCCGTATAGCGGACCCACCTGCGGCGAGGAGCCTTGCTCTCCCAACCCGTGTGCCAACAATGCCCAGTGCATCCACACACCCGACTACGTGGGATACAAGTGCACCTGCCCGACTGGATGGCAGGGTGAGTATTATAAATGAATCAGAGCTTAAACGCGTGCTATCGATTCCTGCACAAACAGATGTAGCTGATAGACCGTATTTCTGTTTCCACAGGTCAGCTGTGTAACATTGATGTAAACGAGTGTACATCAAACCCATGCAAGAACCGCGGGACCTGCACCAATATCCTCGGAGGATATGTGTGCTCCTGCCGCGGCGGCTACTCCGGGCCAAACTGTGAAACCGACATCAATGATTGTGTCCCCAGTAAGGAACCAAGTCGATTAGTTTACAATGTTAGCTGAAGCAACACAAACCATGTCGTGTACACAAACTCCTCCTGTACATCCACAGATCTGTGTCTGAGTGGCGGCTCCTGTGTGGACGGTATTAATTCCTTCTATTGCACCTGCCTGCCCGGATTTACAGGCCCTCGATGCGCCATCGAGGTCAACGAATGTCAGAGCTCCCCCTGCAAGAACGGAGGCACCTGCACCGACTACGTCAACAGCTACACCTGCACTTGCAAACCGGGATACACCGGCCTGCACTGTGAGACCAACATACCCGACTGCACAGAGAGGTAACACATGACCCTAAATCCCAGTTATAGAGGACGGTAATAAAAGAATGAATAAAATCTGTTCCCTGTATTAATACTGCAAAATTAGGTTCCGAAGCAGTGTTAATTACAGTTTACATTATAATTACAGTATACAGTCAGTTAGTGTTAGTGAGGGTTAAGAGCCTTTCTCATGGATCCAACAGGGGCTTGGACTAGCCTCTGATCTCTAGTTCTCTGGTGGAACCATGATCTCTAGGTTACAGCTTGCCATTACAGTCCTCGGGCCCACCTATGTATCAAGCCCAGGAGACCTAATTGCTGAGTAGGTAAGAGGAACAGGGTAAAAGATTTAGAAGCATATGAGTTAAAAATGTGGAAGACATTTTTCCGCACCTGAATGACCGACATATTATTGATATTATACAATAGTATCAGATAAACTTGTATGTGTTTATTTCTGATATAAGATCCAGAGGTCTGGACCGATGTCGACCGTGTAATAATGAATATAATTATTGATAACTTTATCTTCTAGGAAAATCATGACCGTTTGATTTGGTCTGTCTTGCAGCTCCTGTTTTAACCAAGGAAGCTGTGTGGATAAGATCAACGGCTTCACGTGCACGTGTCGCCCCGGCTTCACGGGCGACCACTGCCAGTACGAGGTTAACGAATGCGACTCGCAGCCCTGCTTCAACGGTGGTGTGTGTCACGACGGTGTGAAGACGTACCGTTGCTCCTGTCCCAAAGGCTATACAGGAAATCGCTGTCAGGTACATCAAGCACACGCAAAGATCTAAACAAACTGTGAACTGTTTATTATCATACTTGTATTTTTAAACAAACATGTGTTTGGCTGTGCAGATGCCTATGGATTGGTGTAGACGCTCAAACCCATGTCAGAACGGCGCCCGCTGCAGGACAAAGGATGGTTCTTTTACCTGCGACTGCTTGGGCAGCTGGTCGGGACGATACTGCGACATCCCAGGAGTCTCCTGTGAGATGGCGGCCATGCAGAGAGGTATTACAGATGGCATTTTCCATTTCTACATTCTGTGTGTATTGTGTTGTGAGTGTTGCTACTTGAACGTGTCGTTTTCTCTGCCGTCTGGTGTTGTAGGTCTTCAAACGGACGAGCTCTGTCATCACGGCGGTCACTGTGTCAACACGGGAAACTCTCACTTCTGCAAGTGCCCTGGTGATTACACAGGCAGCTACTGTGAGAGTCAGGTGGATCACTGTGAAGATAAACCCTGCCTCAACGGCGCCTCCTGCAGAGGCTACGTAGGAGGATACAACTGTGAAGTGAGTGGCCATGTAATGTTTATGACTTTTTGAGCTGACGAAGACGGACGGAGGAGTAATTGTTGTCTGATTGGTTGTATTTCGTAGTGTTTGCCGGGGTACGAAGGGCAGAACTGCGACATGGAGGTCAACGAGTGCCGCTCGCACCCGTGTCAGAACGGAGGCACTTGTATTGATATGGTAGGGCGCTACATCTGCTCGTGCCCTCCTGGTACACTTGGTAGGTTTTAAAAGTCTGTTCTGAAATTGTAATTATCAGCTCTTCCAATGCACAATAATGGATAGATGGATTAAACCACTAGATATATTTATATAATTTAGAATTATAATCACTGATATCAAATTATATCAGTGTCTATGTGTCATATTATAAGCAGTAGTGATAATAAAGATGTGTAAAGGAAACCTTTATAAGCACAACTATGTAAAGAGCACTTATTATAAATGATAAATAAAGTTCAGAGTGATGATATAACGATGCGAATGAGAAGTAAATAAATGTGTACGGATGTTGATGGGATGCCGGTTCAAATCTTCATGATGTTTGTCCCTCTAGGCGTCCTTTGTGAGATAAACGAGGATGACTGTGCTACACCGACCTGGCCTCGTGGGACGCCAAAGTGCCTGAATAACGGTACCTGTGTGGACCGCGTGGGCGGATACCACTGCAACTGCCCTCCTGGCTTCACCGGAGAGCGCTGTGAGGGCGACATCAACGAGTGCCACTCAAACCCCTGCAACCCGGCGAACAGTCTCGACTGCATTCAGCTGCCCAACGACTACCATTGTGTCTGCAAGCCTGGCTTCACCGGTCAGTCAGTAATCGATTCCATTCGCTATTCACGTCTGTGTGTGTGTCCGCCTCGTCTAATGACCGTGGGTATGTTCAAACAGGGCGTGGCTGTCAAAATCGCTTCAGTACGTGCGAATCTCAGCCGTGTAAGAACAACGGCGCGTGCTCGGTGTTCAGCGCTTCCTCTGTGGGATACATCTGCACTTGTCAGCTGGTGAGTACGCGTCCCGATCATCTTTTTTTAAACGGTCAAGTTAAAAGAGGGGGAATGGGTTTAACTCTCAAAAAGGTCGCTTCTTATTTGTATGCGTTTCCTTCTTTTTTATTGTTGTCATCATTACGACCTTTTATTAATGTGGACATTGTCACTTTGGTTGCCTTTTGGGATGGAAAAGAAATAGAAATGTTGGACGACTGGTATAAAATCTTACAAAATTCTTTGTTGAATGAAAAAAAATCAGATCGTACACATTTAGACTGCTTAATCTACATTCCTGATAAATCATTATCTTTCTCCATTTCAGGGCTACATCGGGTTAAACTGCGAGCGGAGCATGTCATGCCGTGAGCTCTCCTGCTACAACGGTGGAAGTTGCAGCCTTACGTCCCGCGGCGCCCGCTGCACGTGTCCTCAGGGCTACGCGGGTCCACAGTGCCAACACCGCTCCAACGAGAGCTGCGCATCCAAGCCCTGCCGGAACGGCGGCACTTGCACCGAGGAGGTCTCACACCCTTACTTCAGCTGCCAGTGCATGCCTGGCTGGCGTGGAAAACGCTGCGAGCAGGAGTCACTCCGACTCGAGCTCCCAAGGCCCATCTGCCCCAATCCTGACTGCTACGGCAAGGCCAGCGATGGCGTGTGCGACAAGAAGTGCAACACCTTCGCCTGCCGCTGGGACGGAGGGGACTGCTCGCTCGCTATCAACCCATGGGCTCACTGCACCGACCCTCTCTGCTGGCGTGTCTTCAACAACAGCCAGTGCGACGAGATGTGCAACAACGCCGAATGTTTGTACGACAACTTCGACTGCAAGAGCAAAGAGAAAGTCTGCAAGTAAGAGTTTTACTAACTAACTAACATCTAAAAACATCTTTTTAGCCATGTTCAGCGTTAATGTCAGGAAATGATCTAGTAATAAAACATAATAGGCATTTGAAACTAATTAAAATGAAATAGTTGGTTTCCAGGTTATATTAAAGAAAGAAAACTACCAGGTAGGGCTGTAACAATGTTTACATCAAATTAATAGCAAACACGTTTTATCCAAAGCGACTTACAATTACGACTGAACTTTTTTTTTTAAGCTACTTCAGATTTAGCTTAGGAGCCCAACAGTGATAACAGTGGTGAGCCTTAAACTGGCAACCTTCTGAATGCTAGTCCAGTACCCTAATCACTGATTGTTACACACATTACAAAACACATTTTCAGCTTCTGGTAGATGCCTTTATTCCAAAGTGATTAACGGTTACAGTTACATTGTACAGTTTGATGAACGTACGGTTAGGAGCCTCGCTCAGGGGCCCAACAACAGCTGCCTGGACAGGCTTGAAGCAGCATTTTTCAGATTACCAGTACAGTACCTTAACCTCTAGGCTAGTGCAATCCACAATCCTGGGTTCATGATATTATTTTGCTTTATTTAAAAAAAAAAAAAACAATAATAAAGTAAAAATTAATTCTGTCAAAGTTTTATTTTACAATTTTACCTCCGCATTAAACCTGATCTATACAGTGAAACACACACTAGGGGACAGCAGTGAGCACACATGCACTAACTACGGCTGCTAGATCGTCCTTATCTTTAGAGAATGAAGTGGTTAGGGTACATCACTAGTAACCAGAAGGTTCTCGGTTCAAATCTTACCACTGCCAAGGTGCCCTCGTTAGATCATATATATATATATATATAGAAATATATTTTCCCCATGTTTCAGTCCTATTTACGAGACATACTGCATGGACCACTACTCGGACGGCCGCTGCGATCAGGGCTGTAACAACGAAGAGTGCGGCTGGGACGGACTGGACTGTGCCAATACGGTTCCAGAAGACCTGGCTGATGGTGTGCTGGTCATCGTGGTCCTCCTGCCGCCCGACGAGCTCTTACGCACGGGTACCGCCTTCCTGCAGAAGCTCAGCAGCATCCTGCGAACATCACTGCGCTTCCGCCTCGACCACAACGGAGACGCCATGATCCGGCCCTACACCCGGCGCGAGGCCCGTCTCAAACGAGAGCTCCAGCCTCATAACGAGGTCATCGGGTACGATCCAGTTTTTCAGTCCGGTCCAGGCTGCGGGCGATTTGTTGCGATCTGTGTCAGTTCCTTCGAATGAATGCGGGACTCTTTTGTGCAGGTCCATCGTGTATTTGGAGATCGACAATCGGCTCTGCACGCAGGACTCCGATAACTGTTTCCCCTCAGCTGAGAACGCTGCAGATTATCTGGGAGCTCTGTCTGCTCAGGAGATGCTGCGTTTCCCATATCCGCTGAAAGAAGTCCGCAGTAAGAACCGTTACTGTTATTGAATAGAGGAGGGAAATGTTTAAAAGTGGTGGACCGGTTAGCAAAATGTCCATTGACACATTACAATCTTTATTAATAATTTGATATTTGTTTTACCTGCTGCACATACCTGGATTTCATACTATTTTACAAAAGCAGAGGTATCTATTTGTTTCTCTGGAGCTACCCATATATTCCATATGTTCTTTTTTTATCCTTTCTTGATGTTTTCTTAATTTAAATTCATGCACTGATCCAATTCCCTACCTCCCTGTCTTGCTGCCTGTCATATATCCCACTTAAATATATATCCTTAAACGCTATGTGACTTCAGCAGCAACTCATCCATGTACAATCGTGAATCAGTTGTTTGAAACCTTCCAGATGTGTTTGGTAAATGTGTCGCTCATCTGTCTCGTCCAGGCGAGATAATTGTGGATCCGAATGAGGTCCCCAAATGGGGCAAACTGCTCCTGGTGGGTGTAGCGGCGCTCTTCCTGATGATCATCATGGTGGTGGGCATGCTCATCGCACGCCGTAAACGTGAGCACAGCAGCCTCTGGTTCCCGGAGGGCTTCTTCCTCAAGAAGGAAACCAGTAGCAATAAGAACCGCAGAGAACCCGTGGGTCAGGATGCTCTGGGCATGAAGTAAGTGCTTGGAACTTACACTTTCCTGTTGGATTTAATTAATTTATTTCTTTGGGTGGTTAATTTAGAACATTTTATCTTCCAGGCACATGCCGAAGACGGTGGAGGAGTCTTTACTGGGAGATCATAGTGATCAGTGGATAGACACCGACTGTCCCGAGGCTAAGAGACTTAAGGTAATTCTTTGTAGTTTTTTTATCAGTACAGTGGAGGCAAGTGAGATCTCATTAGTGTGACCACTTGATACACAGATGTGTTTTGGGGTAGACGTCTGGCCGGCTGATAGCATCAGTGAGATTTAAACTGAGGTCTAAAGAGGAAATATAACATGACAACGAATAACAAAAAAACGGTTTCCATAACGGATCGTGTGTTTACATTACAGGTGGAGGAGCCCAGTATTCTCTCGGACACCGAAGATGCCGTGGACAGCAGGCAATGGACGCAGCATCATCTGGCCGCCGCTGATATTCGCATGCCCCCTTCCATGGCGTTAACACCTCCACAAGGCGAATTCGATGGCGACTGTATGGATGTTAACGTACGCGGACCAGGTACGATATACAAAAAAAAAAAAAACTTTATTTTTTATTTTGGAATCCGAACAGTGTAAATGAGTTCTCTTTGTGATTTTAGATGGATTCACTCCACTGATGCTGGCGTCATTCTGCGGAGGAGGGCTCGAGCCGGAGGTGGCCGAGGAGGAGGATCCCGAGGAGTCTTCAGCCAACATCATATCGGACCTCATCTATCAAGGGGCGTCTCTCGGTGCCCAGACAGACCGGACCGGAGAAACAGCCCTGCACCTTGCCGCTCGCTACGCCCGCGCCGATGCTGCCAAGCGGCTCCTGGATGCCGGAGCCGATGCCAACGCACAGGACAACACGGGACGCACGCCACTACACGCGGCCGTCGCTGCTGATGCTCAGGGCGTCTTCCAGGTACATAGTAGCACAATATAATGATTGAATCGTTCAATAATCTACCAAGCTAACTTTGAGAAGTGGATATTATGTAATAATGTAACACTTCCATCTCTTTCAGATTTTGATCCGAACACGAGCAACAGATCTAGACGCACGCATGTATGACGGCTCCACTGCTCTGATCCTGGCTGCTCGGTTGGCAGTGGAGGGCATGGTAGAGGAGCTCATCACGTGCCACGCCGACGTCAATGCCGTCGATGAACTGGGTAGGTTCAGCTACATTTCAGTTATGTTTCGGATTGCTTTCTCCACTCCTGATCGCTGCCACAGGGTCATTCTTTAACGCTCAGAGTGAGGAATGACATTTATATATTATAGTTTATTTGTTTCCATTACAGAATAATGTCCATGTCCACTAAGTCCATGTAAAGTTAGTGTGTAAACTAAATATAGATTCCAATTTCAAGATTCACTAATCCAACGATCACTATATCTATAATTTATTTGATAGAATAAATGCTGATTCATAATCCTATATCACCTCAATGACGTTGTTTTTCTTTTACAGTTCTGCATTGAGGTTTTAAATGTACCGCAAATACACACCGAGTTTCTGTGTGTCGCATTTTTGTTTATCCAACTGTTATAACGACAAGCGAGAATGTTTGTTTGTGTAGATCAGGGGTCACCAACCTTTTTGAAGCTGCGGGCTACTTTTGGGGTACCAACTAATGCGGCGGGCGACCAG
>JAOTRQ010059512.1:0-13796 GCA_028565875.1 Hoplisoma paleatum
AATTTTTATATTTTTTTCTGAATCCCTCTCAAAATTAAGGGTGCGGCTTAGATTCGGGTGCGGCTTATACTCGGGCCGATACGGTAGTTCGTTCGTTATTTTAAAAGTTCGTTCCAGGACCCGGGTTCGATCCTCGAGGCGATCGGAGTTTGTTCCCCTTCATTACTGTGTCTGGTTCTTCTGGTTCCTTTCCCCCCAGTCAGGGTGATTGGAGATATTGAAATTGTTCTGTGTGTGTGTGTGTGTGTGTGTGTGTGTGTGTACCCTGCAGCAGACTAACGAACTGTTCGAGTGTTTAGTGTATTCACGTAGGATTTAACGTTCGATGGACAAAACAAACTCACTGCAGACTTTTTAACGTACATGTCGATACACCGAAGAGTGAAACTGAAACTTGAAACACTTTCTATTGAATTAGATGCTTTATATAAAATGTAACGTGCTCATCACGCCACCTTTAGGCAGACCCAAGAACCACAGCTTATTTGTTGTGGAAGTATTTTCGGTCGATGGCATCTTCAAGGCCTCGACATACTTCCAGCGAGACAAATCTGGGAACCTGCGAGGTAGTTAAACGTACTGTCGATACTAAACTGGGTGCCCTCTAGCGGGCAAAACTGGTAGGTGCAGCAAATGGGAAGCAAATGATTCTATGATGACTGTTCTGATTCTGCCAATCTGATTTGGATGGACACGTTGGCGTGTGGTCATGGTACGAGCAATGACTCCTTCCAAACTGTCCTGTGTGGTAACGGATCGAATCGTCTGATCTGTTGTCGATTATTCATGCGTGTTCAACAGGGCAGTTTGTTTGTAGGGCGTCTGCATGTCCCACGACTGCTAATCTGATTTTGCCTTTGCGAGCTGCTAGTCAGACCCAAGTTGTGTTTTCATCATTTCTTCCACGATCTCATTAAAGCCAGAAGAGGGCGTGATCGCCGGATTACCCACTACCACGTTGGTCAGACATCAAAGCGTCTTTATCTAAAGCGACTTACAATTACATCGGAGGACCTTTCTGAGCACAACTGTAGCAACGTGGTGGTCGTGGGGTTTAAACCGGCGATCTCCTGTGACCAGTCTGTAGTCTGTTGCCTTAACGACTAAGCCATTACTGCCCTTTTGAGCTGAGATTCGAACCTGCAGTGGAAAATGTCGTGTGTGGTTTGACTAGCACCATTTGAGTTCTGACATCGCAGTGCATGATTTCGATCCATCTGGCAACCGTCTGGCTTGAGTTTGATTTTTTTTTTCTCCCGGTGGCAATGCCCAGCGCATGTCAGTGTGTGCATTCGTGTTTTCTGATACGTAAGCTGTGTGTGTGTGTGTGTGTGTGTGTGTGAGACGGGTCGTGCACTGCTGATTAGATTTCCTATTGCAGGATGCTCCTCTGTCTGACTGTTTGGAGTCTATCGATGGTCTCGACCTTTCAGACAGCTGTAGCTCTGCTAGCTCTTGTAGAAAGGTACTTCCTGTTAAAGAATAACCACACACAACATTTCCTCCTCGCCTTTGTTCATGATCAGCATCTGTATGCCTCAACGTTTTAGATTAACGCAGGGCTGAAGCGTTCGTTCTGTTCCTGGTGGGATCCCAGTCAGTTTGGGGCTGATGCTCAATCACACGTTGCGTCTTTTACCTTCTAGAACAGGTTTTCTTTTACGTTATTTGACCAAGAAAGTCATGAAGTGATGGGTCACATGACCTGGCCTTCACAATCTCCTGATCTAAATTCGGTTGAGATGAGCTAGACAGCAGATTAAAGGCTAAGCAAGACAACAAGTGCTTAAGACTCCTGGGAGAAGCGTTTCAGGTTGTTTCGTATGAAGACGATTGATTGGAATGCAAACCACACTAGTGAACACACACTAGGGGGCAGCGCTGAGCACATATGTTTGGAGCGGTGGGCAGCTCTATACTCGGGGGTCCGGCGAGCAATTGGGCGTTCGGTGCCCAGTTCTCTAACCACCAGGTCATGATTGACCCCCATTTGAGACCCCACATGAAGAAGCCTCAGATCGTCACTGGGTGTTAAAGGTCACTTATATGGCTTATTGGTAAGGTAATTGGCTAGATATGAGGAGGTCGTCGGTTCAAGCCCCTGTACCACCAAGTTGGGCACCTGAGAACGGCCCTTAAATCTCAGTTACTCAAAATGTGGTTTCCATTGTAAATGGAAGTAACTGCTAAATATTGAGAATGTGTTTCAAAGAGTTCTCGCCGGGTTTGTACATGTTTACTTTTTACTTACAGAAACACTTCTATCGCTATGGATACGAGCGTCTGCCAAATGACTGAAATGTAAATTGAATGACCACGTGATCTGACGTGATATGAAATTCGAATGTTGTTTAAGTATTCGTCTTGTGCTGCTTTTGACCTGCAGGGGGAGCTAGTGACCGCCTCCAAAGCCATCATCGAGAAGGAGTACCAGCCTCGGGTGATCGTCACCAAGACCGGCCCGAACCCGTTCACCAAGCTGACGGATCAGGAGCTGGAGCAGTACCGCCGAGAGGTCGAGCTCAAGCAGAAAGGTCAAGATGGTAAAAACCTTGATTGATTCCGGAATGTTCTGGCCAGTATAGAGCCTGCAATAGCTTTTAACATGATAATGAAAACGGAATCAGCATTTCTAGGCATAGTTTTTACCTACCTCAGTTTAAAGAGGTAAAGTTGGTCCATAATTACTAACCACTTCAAGGAACTTTGGTCCATAAAGTTTTAAATTTATTTATTTTATATCCGATTTTCTATAAAACCTCACCTGTTTAGTTTTCTTGTGGGTTGCCAGTTGCTCAGAAACCCCTCCCCACAGCTCTCGAAAGACGTTCTTGTTGCCTCCAGTACAGGTCTCCGAGTCCGGCGAGTCGCTGAAGTCTGACGTGGACGGAGTCCCGACTCCGACTCCTCCCACATTTTCGGATGATTCCGGAGCTCCGCCTCTTGTTCCTCCCAGGCAGAGTACGGAGTCTGGGGAGGAGTCGCCACACAGGGAGTTCCACAGCGCCGTGCTCAAGGCCCTGACCACTGAGCTGTCGGGCCTGGAACAGCCAGATCGAGACAGTCCAGACGCAGGTAGCCCGGAGTGACCTCCGTCCACACTTATCGGCGGCTTGAGATTTGGGGTGGACTGTACTAGCACTTCTCTCCCCCTTGGTGCTCTTTTCCCTCCTTTGGGTGATCCAGTTTGCCTCGTCTGGTTTGCCTTTGTATAAGAAATCTGATTTCCACTACGATGGGAGTCGCTGCTTGGTGTGCTTGCTCTCATTTGGAACCCTAATCAGCACGAATTTTCCGAAAATCGGCTTCTTTGCTTACTTAAATCGGCTCCTGATTCTTTTTTTTTTGTTTGTTTTTGTCTTTGTAGATCAAATTCTGGAGCCCGGGGAGGTAGGAAAAGCTCAGAGCCCCACCCGTACACCCCCTAGCACTCCGATCCGAGTCGAAGAAGGTAGGTTTTATGAGCGTCCGTTGAAGCATACCTCCCTGTTTGGGAACCGTGGTGTGCCTCAGGGGTGGATTTTCGGTTCGTTTTCGTTTCTTTCTGTATTGAACCGTCTGATCTTTAACAATCGTTAACAGACATTTTGCTGCCTTGTCTGTAATAATAGATCAAGAGAATCGATGGATGTCCATCGATGAGACTTCCTTTCCTCCTCGCCCACAGTGTCCAGGCACTTGGGTCACACATGCTTGGGGTTCGAATCCTGCTATAATTCAGCTCCTTACAATTTCAAGCTATTTGTTTGACCGAAACAAGCAAGTTTGATCGTTTCTATTCTAATTATTGTTCTAGTTTCTAGAATGTTCCAGCAATGCTGCTTGTTTTGATCAAACACATCGTCAGAAATTGTAAAACTAGCGAAATGTGGGCGCTCTGACCGCTGAGGTGTTTTTTACTTTTCTTTTTTTAATCTCTTGATCTTTATTACGTTGGATTACACCAGTGTTCTCAGACACGATCACAGTTAAGCACCAACACTTAAAAAAATATTAATAAAACCAAAGATTCAAACTATATGACCAAAAGTATTTGGACGCAGTGCCCGGTTGCATAAGACAACTCGGTACAGTACAACGTAGCCGCTTTGCTTATATAGTTTTGCTTATAGAGTCAAGGTCATCTGCATCAGGAATTAATATACCGCCATAACGCTAGAGGGCGTTTGTGCTTACTTTTTGACACTGTTTTCACGACAGGCGAGGAAGTTATTTGTAGATTTTAGCCGTTTGGTATTAAACAACGAATGACTTTAAATCGACATCACATCATATACATAGTTATACACAGTACAACCGGCAGTGAAATGCTTTGTAACAACTCCATCCGAACACTCGAAATTAACAAGATAGAAAGAAAATAGATTATAAATGTAAACAATAAGTGTAAACAATAAAGTTAAATAGTAGAAAAAGGTAAGTTATTAAAAAGGTAAGTTCTAAAAAAGGAGAATAAACTGTATGTATATATAAATATCTTTAAATAAAGTGAATGGATGTTAAAGTGACCAAGATTGTCCAAGTATTGATAAGTGACCAATGCTAATAAAGTGTATGTTGATCAGATGTTGGATCAGCAACGTAACATCGTAGACATCAGGGAGAGTGTACAGAGAGTGAATACTTTAACTACAGACGCGTGTACTGGTTCTAGTGCGTTCCTTGTGTTCTGTGTCTGTGTCAAAATGTTGGAGGCGTTTCGTAAACGTCAGGCGATTCATTTTCAGGCAAAAGATTTAAAAAAATTAAGCATAAAACGAGGATTCAAACTAGATCGAGGGTCTTTTTGTAAATTTAATCCAACTAGAACCACAAGGATAAACAGTAGTTAAAGTTTTCAGAAGTAACTGCTAAATATCGTCTTCAAAAGTCGCCACTTTATTCTGTCTCGGGTTTAAGGTGTGGATTTGTGTCCTTAATATAATTTGAATGTAATTAGAGCGTTAACATCATTTACATCAATACAACAGCTTTTAAGGGACAGTGTAGCCTAGTGGGTAGAGCGTTGGGCTGTGAACCCAAAGGTTGGGGGTTCAAATCCAGGCTCTGCTACACGGCCACTGCTGGGTCCTTGAGCAAGACCCTTAACCCTGCTCCAGGGGGCGCCGTACGTTGGCTGACCCCTACTTCCAGACAAGTTGGGATATGCGAAGAGAAACATTTCGTTGTACTGAACATCTGTATATGTGTAATGACATTTGAATTTGTAATGGCTTACCAAACCTTTAAAGGTTTCTGTCGGTGCCTTTTATGTTCTCGGTTTATGAATTATGTAAACAGTAGGCGTTCAAATACTTTTGTTTATACAGTTAAGTAATGTATTGTTTGTTTATATAAAAGATTTTTTAAGGAATGAGTAAAACTGTGTGTAATCGGATTCAATGTTTTTTCACTCGTCATACTCATTTCTCCGGAAGCTTCTCTGAGAATGGCTGGTATCCATTCGTTTCCTCCCGTTCTTCTTATTACGTTGATTTTCTTTCGTTCTTTTTTTTCTGTAACGTGGTGGCTGTGATTTGACCTACACGGTGGTTTTTTTTATTTTCTCTACTGTGCTTTGTTTCTTCTTCGTGGCTGCTTTACAATCAGGAGATGGAAATGCTAAAGAATTCCTGTTGCCGTAGTAAGTACTGTCCCCACTCCCACACCCACTCCACCCTCACTCTCATTTTAGCTTCTCCTCCTCGCTGGCATGCTTCTCCGTCTCCCCTCGTGTGCCCACACCCCTCCCCTCCCCTCTTCACATCGTGGGGCTTCGCCGCTTAATCTCCCTACGCGCGCTCTAAGGTCATCTCGCAGCTCTCCTCCTATCAACAAGCGATTCGATGGTCCCAATTTAAGCACGTGATTGGTGGCAGGTGTTTGTCTGTGTCTGCTGGTGACTTGCACAATGCTCTGTGATTAACTACTTTTTGGCTCTCTTCTCGAGAGATTCGAAACATTTAGAAGAAACTGATTGGAGAACCTCGAGATGATCTTGGTCACTTAGTGTGTTTGAAGCTTCTAGACTTTTAGGCTCTAGGAGGGCGGGCTTCTAGGCTCCTTTCATGATTAACAGGCGCAGTTTCTCTGTGCATTGTGTCTACACAGCCGTGCTTTTTAAAATAAAACAGGATAGTCCAGATCCAGTATGTCCAGTGTCAATTGTACAGTAGAAGTGTTTTTCTTTTTCTGGCTTTGCAGTGTGTCGAGTTCTAGATTTCTTTTGTGTGTTTTTGTTGTTTTAATCAAATAAAATGGATTTGATTTTGTTTCAAGTCTTAAAAACCTTGTTGCTATTATTATTATTATTATTATTGTTGTCTTTATGTTGATTGAAATGATTATAGATAATTGGCTCTTGACTGTTTTCCAACTTTTTAATGCCTCCTGTCGCTAGAGGGCGCTGACGCTCTGTTCGGACAATAACAGAAATTGCTAGTCTGATTTTTTTTTTATTTGCTGTTCCTTCTTTTCACAACAGAGGGCGACAAAGACGCTTTTTCACCCAATCTTCCACAATTTGTATAGACGTTATATGAAGCATTTACTGAATAATAATAATAAGAATTTTAAAATAACAAATATTTTATTTACAAGCACCTCAAGGTAACCATGGTTGCAGCACAAATACAAAAAATACAAGATAGAATAAGTAAAAACAAACGAAACATTATAGAGTATGACCCATGTAAAATAGAAACCCTAAAATGGTGAATAAAAATCTATGCTATCAGATTTTGAGTGGATAAAAACGTTTTATTATTTAAAAATTATTAAAAACTATTCTTAAACGACCTCAATGCTTTTCGTTAGTGCTTTATATCATTTTGTGTGGCTGTGAGCCGTTCACTGCAGTGCGACTTTTGAGATTAATGTGGTACTGAGCAGTGCACACAAATCTTTAGGCAATATAGCTGTTTATTTAAAATATTTAATAATCGTTAAATCATTTTGTATTATTTAATATGACATATAAGCTTCTTTGTATTCTGTTGTGTGTGCTCTGTTTGTCCCAGATTGGAGATTTTTTATGAATTGATAATTTTGGTTTAAATCAGTAGGAAATTGTTTGTGATATTTTGTTGCCATCTAGCGGCTGGCCATGGTTTGCGGTCACTTAGTGATTTGTTTTGGCCCTGCTTAATGGTTGATGGTTTTTGCTCTTGTAAATGAGGAATAACTTAAAGCCAACGCTTTTAAGGTTGCTTCAGTATTGAGTCTCGTACAACACGGTCGTTCCACCCTTGACATTTTCCCTTCCCTGCCATCTCCCTCTGCAGAGCACCAGCGGGATCAGAGCCCTAAAGACGACAGCGACGCCACCACTTTGCGACAGACCCTCCCCGACCTCACCCCCGATGAGCCCGCCGAGGCCACCACCCTCCCGGAGGAAGACCCCAGCCCTTCTCAGCCGGAGCCCAGCCCCGCCCAGATGGACGGGGAAGAGCAAGTCGGTGCAGATGACGCCGGCGGCGACCAGGCCAGTGACGACTCCCCGAACAAATCCCCTTCTAAGAAGAAGAAGAAATTCCGCACGCCGTCGTTCCTCAAGAAAAGCAAGAAGAAGTCAGAGTCCTAAGTCAGAGAGCAAAACGTCCCGGGCCAGTTTAGTTCTGAATAGTTCACTTTAACCTCCTAACGCTCCGTCTTTTATTTTTTCAGCTTTTTTTTTAATCTTGCCATTTGTACTGTTCGTTTTTAATACTTTTATGTTTTCGCTGTAGTCTGGAGCGCGAGCGTGTGAGAAGCTGTTTTATTTCCCTACTTTTATATGAAATAGAAAATAAATCACTAAGCTTTATGTAACCACTACAATGTTTTGGAAAATATGCTAGTGTGTCTAAAAAAGAGAAGGAATGCAAAAAAAAAATCTCCATTGATCCTAGCAAGATGAAAGAAATGATGCTGCACGGTGCTAAACATATAACGTGTCTATTTACATTAAACTGACATCCTTCATAAATGGATGCCAGGGTGAAAAATACATCATTTTGACTTTTCTTCTCTACTTTTAACTTTATTTTTAAATAAGTAAAAGCTTTGAAGGTAGACCAGCCTAGCCAGTGTCTAACCAGTGTAACTAGTGTGTCATCGAAGAACAAACACACACCGTGTTTCACGAAACTGAAGTTTGTTTTCTATTTTATTCGGCTTGTTTACAGCTTGTATAGCGCAGAATATAAAATGTATATTTTCCTTTTGTGAATGAACACACACAATCTGTTCTGTACTGAATTACTCACCCTAAACCACTATCACTGCTGTCAGATTTGACTGTTGTGTTCTTTTTTGTCTCATTATTTGTACTATTAAACACCCCTGAATTGAAGAAGGACTTCGTTCTATTTCTGCATTTCAACAACGGCGTTCGTAGGTTTTTGCAGTTTGCATGTTTTCCTGAGAGTTCTCCAGGCACTCTGGTTTCCTGCCGTAGTCCAAAGACATGCAAACGACTGGAGGAGACCTGTTCGGGTGTTTTATTTTTCGACCAAGTGTGTCTCACAGTGACCCTAAATAGGCTTATATGGTAGTAAAACTAGGTGATGGATGAAATTAAAATTTTATTATATTATTTTTAGAAGCAGAAACATTTAAACAAATGAAAATTTGTAAAGGAAGAACGTGCAAAATATTTTCTCTGTAAGATGAGATTTATAAGGGAATGTAAATGAAGTAATTCAAACTGTAAAGCAACTTGTTCAGTCCGTTTTTTAACATATTGATAAAATATTTAAAAAATTAAACGTCATCATGGTTGCCAGATTGCGATACAGTTCCCCCTTAAATAATCGCTATCCGAATTTAACCAGCAGTCAAGATTTTGTTCCTCGTTTGTGTATTTAGAAAGTGTATTTATATTTTAAACCACTAAAATTATTACAAACAGCTTAATTTTTCACAACAAATATGAACGAACTGGTCAAATCTGCCTAAACCCTCCATCTGACAAAAGCTAGTTAGCTACAGCTACCATCACTAACAATTAAAAATAGTTAATCAGCATAAACAACAATTCATTATTCCATCTAAAAGCTAATTAGAGGTTATAGAAGCAGTAAACGTCGAAGTCGTGGATTTAAATATATGTTTGTGTCTTCGAAGCTCATTTAGACAATATAAGTCTTGGCCTTCAGGGGGCGCTAAAACTCGGAGAAAAAACTCGCCTTCACAGTAATGGTATATTAAAACCAGATACGTATGTACTGTATAGTCTCTGTGTGTACACTGTTATTATGTAAACGATGTATCACTATTATTATGCATTCACTTATTTACAGGACTTTTATTTAGGAAGTAGAACGTCCACTATACATCGATCACTTTGAATCCTGATCAGGGTCGCGGTGTGTTTCACATTAAAAAAACTGCACCTTGGCCCATTTGAAATTGTGAATTGTGGTTATTTGAAAACGAATCTCTTTGTTGATATAATAATTGGCTTGTTGGCATGTGCCCGTAATGAAGTGTTGTTTTCAGTTTGTAAATGCAATACTACACGCGACCAGTAGATGGCAGCAAACGTATAAGGTTTAAGTATACGCCAAATGCGTAACGCTTATGACTCAGTTTACGCGAACGGCGCAGGATCAGCTGACGGCGCTCGAGCTGACAGAGGGCGAACTGCTACTAGCTCGAGCTAAGAGTGAATTTACATTTAATTTATGATAAATTATTTGCCTATTGAGGACGATGCTTCAATAAAGGACGCGGACGGTGAGTCGTTTCGACGTTTGTCATAAAAAAAAGGAATAAACGAGATAATAGTGCGGCTACGACGATGTGTTGATGGAGTGCTAAATGCTAACTGTGTACACAGAACGCATACTAGGGTACTAGATAGTATGCGAGGGTAGTACGCGATTTAATAGTGCGTTGCGCTCTTTCATACTGTGTAGTACGCTAGTATGCGGTCTGCTGCTCGTTGATCGTTATGGACGTGTCCTATTCGCACTAAAGCTCCTACATAGTGTGAGTGTTTGTGTACAGTTCGTTTAGGTGTTTGTTCATTAGGAATGAGGACTCGTAGTGGTCTAGATTCGTAGTTTGAGCCATTTTCGAGCTGTTTGATGTGGGTGGATGTGCAGGATTTTGGTGCAGCTTCTTATCACCGCTGTTGCCCATATCTGTTGATGTGGAGGATTTGTTACCCTCTTCCCTCCAATCTATTCCTCTTTAAGGGACCCAAACTGACCCCTTGCAGCTTATATATATAAAACATTGATATATACTGAATTGAAGACAAGGAACCATGATGGACACTACTTGCTTACTAGCAACAACAATTGATATGACTGGCATAAATACTGGTAGTTTATAAATATAATAATAATAATAAATATACAATAAAAATTATGAATTAATAATGCAACTGAGCAATGCAACGACTTTGTTGAGCCACTAAGCCGCACCGCTTGATTGATTGTTGGATGGTTACGGTACGTCGTATTCAGGAGTCTCGCCGTATTTAATGTGTCGTCCCTGTCTCACTAGCAAACGTACTCTACCGCAGGACCACAACTCCCAGAATGCACCTCAATTTGGACTCCGCCAACCACGTCAGCCGTCGCTTCTGCTCTCCACACTGTTGTATTGAGCTTACTGAAGAAGTGGTGTTAATGTTTCAGGACGTTATGTTTTCTTTCTGGGCGAACCGATCGACCCACGGACCAGTCCGCAGATCGGGGGTTAGGAATGGTCCATTAGGAGACGATGTTTGGTACATTTTTGGCTTCTACTGTGGTTTCCAGTCCAGTCGTGCTCTACGTCAGGGAAGGGAGGGCAGCTTATGGAACATGTGATTGGATTGGAGTGAAATGTCAATTACGTAATGCTCAGGATTGTTTTTATTACTTGGATCTGTCCTTACAAACCCTCTTGCACAATTCAGAAAGTTCCTTTATTGCTTAGTGTTCTATTCTACGTGCAAAATGAAAAACGCCCAACGCTGGTCATCTCGCTCAGTGGTCATAATCTTCCTCCATGGCATGTTGAGCTGTTCTCTGATTCGATCCGATCGGTGCTGCATGCCAAATATCAATCAGTCTGACCTCACAGTCATCGACCATTTCAGCCATGTGACCATTGATTGGTCAGATACCATCACTAGTCCTGTCCCTGTCCTGCCGGCTGCCATTCGGGTGTGGGTTACGCACTGCAGACAGAGACTCGAATCTGTGTAATAATCAAATAGAAATTATCTGAAATGGAGGTTTGTAGGATGAGGATGAGGCTGGCTTTGTTAGTCCGGATTAAAAGCATGTTCCGAAAACTTCACGAGAAGTTCGTCACCAAACGGAACAAACCCATCAGGTAGTGTGTCGTGTTTCAATTCTCTTTGCCAGATGCCTTGGTTGGTTGTAGATTATGGACTAAACGTTGTACGTTGTCGGAGGCGACTTTAAGTTGAGTTTGCTGTCCGGTGTTGATGTTTGGGACTCAGGAATTGATGTTTAGTTATAATTACGAGTTTTGTTTATTTAGGCTAATACATTTTTACCCATTTGCCCTCGTCTGGGTTGCACTGGGTCAGCACATTGTCCGGTGCTGTTACGAGCCGGCCGGGTGTCCCTACACAAGCATGATTGGGAATATTATGGAGGCCCGGATGCACCTTGACCATGACCAAGATACGGAATGATCGATGAATCCGAGCCTGTGATGTACGTATGATGGTGCAGATGCAGCGGGGCGTACTAAAACGAATTGACATGTGTGCAGAAGTGCATGCTGGGTGTTTTGGGAGTGATCTATTCGGCTCGTCGGGCTAATCGTGCACAGGCTTTTAGTGGGAATGGCTCAATGGATGGACGTGAGGGCCGATGCCTGTGGGGAAATAAAGAATTGTCTTCCCGGTCATTTGAGTTGAATTGTATTGTAGTAAAATTTTACGTATAGAAAACAAGAAATGTTTTTGCTGCTCGGGTTCAAGTCTTTTGTACTCTGTTCCCATTTTTTCGTGAGTCTTTTCTTGGTAAAAATTTCCTCTCTGTTTTTGTTTGACAGTTGGCAAGAGAACATGACGGGAAACACTCTGGTACTACCCATCGTTCTGTGGGGTCGAAATGCACCCACTCACTGTATCTCCAGCCTGCTGGTGATGGATGACCTGGCCACTATCATCAGTGGCTGTCATGATGGGCAGATCTGTATCTGGGACCTAACACCTGAACTTGAGGTGAGCTCTCACTTATCTGAGTTTTGCTTCTGGTTGTAGTGCTGCTGATGAATTACATCTTGGTGTGTGTGTGTGATTTGGATTTTTTACAGATCAACCCCAGGGGACTTCTGTTTGGACACACGGCCTCCGTCACCTGTTTGTCCAAGGCCAGCGCCAGCAGTGATAAACAGTACATGGTCAGCGCCTCGGAGAGCGGGTAGGTGCAGGTCATAGATTCCGACTTCCACAGTTTGAATCTTTGTGTCATCTTGAGTGCCATCTAGCGTGCATATCTGACACTGCGTTGTGGAGATTATCTGATTGGCTATTAGTTGCGCTGTGTGTGATTAAAGTGGGCACAGTTTGCAAATATTGTTCAAGCGGCCCTGGTAAACAGCAAGAGGTGTCTGGGTGCAAAAAAGACAATAGGGATAATTCTTAACATTACTCGAGCCACCAAAAGTTTATGGACACTTCCATCATTGACCTAACAGAGAGAGTATGTGAACATTATGTGTGATGTTTTGTTTACAGGGATATGTGTTTGTGGGACGTGAACGATGGGCGCTGCATCGAGTTCACCAAGCTGGCCTGTGCCCATACGGGCATCCAGGTACCTTCAGTACAACGTTTCAGAACAACACACACAGCTCCGATTCATCTTATTTTTATTCATTGTTATGAAAATGATCAGTCCTTTTAGTGGTATAACTCATCCGATTGACCAAGTGAAATGTGCCAAGCTGACATTAAATAAAACAGGAGCTACTTTGATTTATTTAATATATAAAACATGTTCTGGTTTGTTTTATTTCTTTAATAAATAACGAGTAGAAAAGGTAAATCAGTCCATGTGGTCCCCTTCCATTCTCTCCCTTGCAGTTCTACCAGTTCACCATCGGGACGCAGCGTGAGGGCCGCCTGCTGTGCCACGGTCACTACCCAGAGATCCTCGTGATGGACGCTACCAGTCTGGAGGTTCTTTACTCGCTGGTGTCCAAGATATCGCCCGACTGGATCAGCTCTATGAGCATCATCCGCTCACATCGCACCCAGGGTAGCTTAGCATACACACGCTTTTCATGACAACCATGCCTCACTGAGCATGACAGAGGAAAACATACAAACAAGATAGAGGAAAACATACAAACACCACAGAGAAAAAACATACAAACACCACAGGGAAAAACATACAAACACCACAGGGAAAAACATACAAATACGACAAAAGAAAACATACAAACACCACAGGGAAAAACATACAAACACGACAAAGGAAAACATACAAACACGACAAAGGAAAACATACAAACACGACCAAAGGAAAACATACAAACACGACAGAGAAAAACATACAAACACGACAGAGGAAAACATACAAACACGACCAAAGGAAAACATACAAACACTACAGAGGAAAACATACAAACACTACAGAGGAAAACATACAAACACTACAGAGGAAAACATACAAACACGACAAAAGAAAAACATACAAACACGAAAAAGAAAAACATACAAACACGACAAAAGAAAAACATACAAACACGACAAAAGAAAAACATACAAACACGACAAAAGAAAAACAAACAAACACGACAAAAGAAAAACAAACAAACACGACAAAAGAAAAACAAACAAACACGACAAAAGAAAA
>JAOTRQ010059522.1:0-13794 GCA_028565875.1 Hoplisoma paleatum
CGACCAATGGAATTTGGCCGACTAGTAATTTTTTCGGTCGACCAACGACTAATCGATTATTTGCGGACAGCCCTAATTCTAACGCACACTGACTTGACTGTTACAGTAATTTGAACACGTAATCATTCCGTTTACGATTTGAGTATTATGAGTGAAAAAACGGCTTTCCTGTTAGGATCAAATTCTCTGTATGCATCAGTAAGCAGAGTTGGCACATCGATTGGGGGCTGTGGTGTGATTCAAACTCACACCGTTTCTCTGAAGAACTCTCAAAACCATGCAGTGGTCATTGAAGAGAGATTTTAAATATACTGATGATTCTTGCTATGATTATAGTCAACAGAAAAATAATCTGAAGTTACACATACCAAATCGGAGGGAGATTAGCTGAACAGAAACTGTTTAGTGCTAAACACACATGCTTTCCCGAGCTTTCTCTTTCACACAGCTGACTAAGTAAAAAGGGCCTCATTGAATTTTGGGAGGTTTTATTGTCTCCGTTGATAGCACTTTTCTTTTTCTCCCACAACAAGCAGCAAATAATGATTTCAACTCCATTTTGATTTCTACTGGTTTTCAGCCAGTAACATGATTTTTTTTACAGCCTTTAATCATGTTTACTCCTTTTAATTTTGTTACGGAGAACAAAATGTTTTTTTTTCCATACAAGCTTTTTGAAATGTAATTTAAAAGATTTTTCAGGCAGTTTCAAAGTGAAAACAGCTCAGGATGTTGGAGCACGTACAAACCCAGACCACCACAAAATCAGAAGTAGCAATTATTAGAAGATTTACGTTAACTTTTCTAGCCTAACAATCTGAAAATATATAACATTCTGTGTATATTTGTATAAATAATACAAAGTATATGTGCAATGTACAGTGGAACTGTAGTGTTAGTGAACGCCTTCAATAGCGACAAATTTGGATAACGACCAAACATTTTGCAAAAAATTTGCCCCGGATAACAACCAAATATTCGGATAGCAAACGGCACCATGTCAGCTACATCATCTACACGTGACCAGCATCTCGGACCGAGCATCATTAATCAATTAAAACCGTATCTTAAGATCTTTTTCAATGATTTTTATGCTTTATTTTAATAATATAATCCTCGATCATGGTTCTAAAGAAGATTCAGAACAATAGTAGCAGTGAAGTGAAAATATAGCGGCCAACAATTGAACTGAAAAAGTCGTGATTTTTAAGTTTGAACAAGTCATGCGTGTGTTAGTTATCACGGCCGAATACGGCAGGTCAAAGTGGACAACACACACTAGACACGTTTTTTCAATCTGAAAGCGTCCAAGAAGGGAAGTTACTCCTGATTTTACAATGACTGATGTTCTCATGGAGTGGGATTCCCCTTTCCTCCCCATCTCTCCATCCACTCACGCTGTCACACCGCAGTCAAAACGGTACATTTTATCTTGTTTACTAAATGTTTTCTTAGGTTTAAATGTTTTTTATGTTTATTTAACTCCAAGTGTACAGTATTATAACTGTTCCCATTTTAAAAGCATACCTGTATATCATGTAATTTTCTAGCTGTATAGCATGAATAGTGAACATTTCGGATAACGACCAACTTTTCGGAAGGGAAAAGTTGTTAACCGAGGTTCCACTTTATATAATATAATGTGTGTGTATATATTATGTAAATTAGCCTTGCAATATTTAATGCAGCAATTTTAAATCTTTGGCTTTTTATTCTTCACTCTGAGAGCATGTTGGGATCCTGCTCGGCACAACTATCTGTGAATATGTATTTGTCATTCAGTGACTTGTATTAAGGGTGGTAGTTAAAAAAAACAAAACTTTTTTTTACCTTCATATGCGGGTGCCTTACAATAAGAATGTCCTGGTGTTGATTCCCAGATGGACCAGTCTGAGTCTTTTGTCTCCTTGGGGTTTGCAAAAGTCCCAGTTTCCTTTTAAAGCATAAATTAGGTGAATTAGAAAGACGTTGTCTAATGGCGATCTGTCCAACCATGAATGTAATTAAAGTGAAAAACATGATATTAAAATCTTATTACAAAAAAATTAATTTCTTGTTTGCGAACTTTTATGACAATTGAAATAACCAGACCACTGTTAAAACGGTTTGCTTTTATGTTCTATTTATTGTAATTGTATTAGTTAAACTTAAATATACAGCAGGTAAATTGAGACAGTGGACAACCGCTTACTGTCTTGGTGTGTCTCTTCATGCTATTCACTGAAGTCTATTTTAAAAGCTGTCGCTTGAGGTAATTTGTTTCATTAGTCACACTTGGGTCTACAGGATTAGTTACATGCATCTCTCTGCTCTCCAGATACACACAATCCACACAAATAATGTAGATGCTACATAATGCTATAATTAGCAAGACATTTGGGAGCTTTAGATTTCCCGATCCTCCTGATGAATGTTAACGAGATCTTCTCATTATATTCTAGTTAGGTGATGGAACTGTTTGGGTTGTAATTTTTCATGTTGCTGAGTCCATCACTGAGTTGCTCTGGTGTTTCTGTATTTCTGGGGGTGGTGGGCTGGATAGGAAGTCTGATTGCTGTCGTCTGTATTTAAGCTTTACATAGATGGACAGCTTGTGCAATTTGTTTGGTCATGACAGCTGGTTTTGCAGCTGTACCTGCTTGATGCTATGGAAACTTAAGCTGCTGGCAGCTGGATGTTATATTGATTAGCGATACAGGTTCAATGATTTGTATCTTCAGTAGTGACAAACACTCACATCATTGTATTTGTTATTTTGTTACCTCTGTTAGCTTTAGTTACTTTATCATGGTTTTGTTTCAATACATGTGGCCATTTGTTAACCTGACTCTCAGTAATAAGTGTGTTAGTCAGTGCCATTGGAAACATCTGAATATGGCAGTTCATACATTTTTGTTATTCAGTGTTAAGCTTGAGAGGATCTACCAGTGTGGAACGTCAGAGTTGATTTTTCATTTCTTATACTCATCAAGTTTACAGTATGTGATTGTATTTTGACTGCTATGCTACAGCTGCCACAGGAAATCCTTAGCAATCATGATATGGACTATATAGCAACATTATCAATGTATTTTTTTCATTGTCTGTTTTGCCACGGCTGCTTCCTTGATCGCAGTGGGTGCGATTCATTTGATGAAAGGCAGGAACTACCCTGAACCACCCTGGATGATCCATGGCACTGGTTTTATTTAAAAAAATCTGTATTAGTAGTTAACTTTAAGTTGACCAGAGAGCACCAATGCGCTCTGCTATTTCAAGTAGCACAGTAGCTCGGTGGGTAGCACCTTTGATGCATGGCAAGAATAGTCCTAGGTTCAGTTCCCTGGTGGGGCGGTTCGGGTCCTTTTTGTGTGGAGTATGCATGTTCACACCATATCTGTGTGGCTTTACTCTAGGTGCTCCGGTTTCCTTCCACATGACTGTTGTGACTTGATTATTTCTGCCGTGAACGTAAAATTCATAAGAAACGGATCGACACGTGCACCAATTTTTTACTGTTTTGTGGTTCAGGGCAACACGCACACATACATCTTGGCTAATGTAAATGTAAAAAATGAAGTCTCTTTAAGTGTTGAGTAAAAGGTGGGTGTGCTTGTGTGCCGTGAATTCCTCTGCGCAAGCCAGGGTGTTGTGTCGTTTCAACATTCTTAGGTGGGCATCAGGTTACGTAAAAGTGTTATGCATGCTTCTGTATGAGTAGGGAGTGTAATGAGAAAGGATAGGGGGTGCTGGTTAACCTGGACATGCCATAATTTGTGACTCTTTGCTTAAACATCACGTTTGAACTTCTAAACGGTGTAATTGCACTTTGTATTCAGCTAGTAAATCTTGAGTTTCCTTTTTCTGAGGAACCACAATAACTTTGAAGTGAAACTTGGATGAAAGTGATGACTTTTTAAAGAGCTCTAGGTTAAGGGAAATAAAGATGATGAATGATCTGTGAGTTTTGGTTCCCCTTGGGAAACAAGTTAAATGGTGATCTATGAACACGCAACATTGCTCAGGGTTTGTCGTATGTTGGAAAAAGCATTATTAAGACTTTAAAAAGACAGAAAAAGTGTATGTAATGTGCTAGACATTTGAAACTTGAATTGCAACCTGAAGCAGTGGAGCAGTTCTAATTTCAAAGAAATCAGAACACATAGAACATGAGGGCATAAAGCAATGCATGTTCTAGGATTATTTAAGAATTAAGAGAGAGTCTTGTGATCTGGTCAGGTGCTTCAATCGGTCAAAGCTAGGCTTGTGTGGTGATGAAATGAAATCCGCTGAGCAACGTAATGTATGACCCAGTGAAATGTTTTTCAAATGGGCTGAAGAAGTACTGGTGGAATTCACCTGTTTGTCAAAAAGATTGTTTTATACATGGCATTGCAGGGCTTCAGCCTTTAAACCACGACCCTCCCTTCCTTCCCACACACACATCTGGCCATTTCTAAACTAGAGAGAGGCTTTATTTCCTGCCCTATTACTCTATATTACCAAAGTGATACTGAAGTTTAAATTATAACATTGATAATGGAATGATTATTTTTTAAAGAATGGATCAAAACAGGCACCTTCTTAGTTATTTTATGTTATTGATCATATGTGGTTAATGGTCCTTTAATATACTGTAAATATCTTTTAAAAGAAAGAAGTGTCAATAGTGGAAACAGTTCCTATGACTCATTGTCTTTAAAAGGCTTAGCTGAGGTGCTGGTGCACTGTTCCTGCAACTGTTCTGCAGTTGTGTTTGACTTAATATTGAGGTAAAGTTTCCTTCTAAATCAGTAAATGTATTCACGTTTATACAATGTCAGCACATCTGAAGAAGCTTAATTCATTTTGTAAATAAAAACTGTATACAATTCTTTGAATAAAGAACATGATGAATATCGGTGAATAGATCTAAAATATTCCAGATGACTCACTAATGTCTGAAAACTCCAAATATGACTGAATAGGGTGAAAAATCAAGAACATAACTAAATGGTGAGCTTAAGCTTGTGCAAACAAAAAGATTTTACTAACATGACTTTTCATGGTATAGAAAACATTTACAGATACACGCTTTTATTATTTTCATTGTAATCATTTTTATTATATTAACTGATGAATGAAGAAACATTTCGATATAAAAGTAAAGCAGTAGTCATATTAGTTCTGTAAGATACAACTTTAATATAATAACTGCATCCTCGATATTGTTTACTAAGCATTTGTAATGGTTACTATGGTTGGTTCCTTTCTTCGCATACCCAGCCTTTTGTTCAACTAAAGTTGGGACCAGTACTGAGGGCTAAACTATTTGGCCACAAAACTAGTAGTATGTAGACATCTGATTGGCAGGATATATATGCTAATTTATATTTCTTTGAATAAACTCCAAAATATAAAAGCTTTACACATGTTACGGCACTACCAAATTTGGTAGATCCGTGTATTGATTTTATGATTGTTTTCGTGTAGAAGAACCAACAGCTAACACTTTGTAAGGTGGATCGTTTCCAAGGGAGACGTGGGGATTGTATGGCTTCCTGTGTTGCTACACCCACAGTGTGAAGTCAGATAAAACAAACCCATGGCCCTACAGGAAAACAAAGACACAGTGTGTAAACACTCCTAATATGTGCACATGGCTCTGAGCAGAGGGGTTAAGAACTCTACTGATTATTTCCTTCAGGAGTTGCTTTATGTAATCTGAATACATATTGCATGTATATTGCATTCATCAGACTATCGGTAGAAAGTAGACAAAAATAACGAATACACGTGCAGGCTATGGTTAGGACCACAATGTACTTCCTTAGGACCTTGTGATTATGGTCAGTTAATGTAGCAGTGCCAAGTGTGGAATAAGGATTAAATATTAGGTTGCTTTTATCCAGGCCATGCAAGCAGGTGAAAGTCTAAGGGCTCGCTGAAGTGTGCAACACTGGCATCTTTGTGGTAATATGTATTAAAGCAGCCACCTTCTGATAAACTAATGATTTATCACTGTGAACTGGGAGAAAAGTAGAAATACTTTCAACATCCTATACCTGTTACACAATTAAAAAGGTGAGATGTTATAAAATAAAAGTGATAAGTTAGAGGAATAGTTTTTTATTCTTTTACTCACCCAATAAATGTGATAGAAACATGATAAAAATTCTGCCAAAGGAAGGGTGTTCAAAAATGTCCTTTGTATTTTTGAACCTGTAAAAAATCTACACATTTTAAGGTAAATTCAGAAATCATCAATGAATATTCTTTTGAACTTTTGTGATAATTATAGCCACATGCAACTATTACCAAATTAGAACTTCACATCAGTTTTAAAAATAGAAATGCCAAGTTCATTAGCACTGGGCTCATAGGAACTAGAAATAAATGTGTAAATGTTTACAGGTGAGAAATTTAGCTTGTTTTGGTGAAAATAAACACACAGTTCTCTGCCAAATACAGATTAGACCATGCAAATAGTTTGTACTTCTGAGAGCCAAAATTCATGCGGTTTACCAAAAATAACTTTTTCTTTCAGGAAAAGCGACGGGCCTAATATTTCCTGCACTACAACATTGTGACTTCATAGTTGTATTATATATTGATTGTTCTCTATTGGACTGCAGTGCAGATTTACAGTCCTGATTATTATTATGAGAATAAGACATTAGTGACCACAGGCTTCTGAGCAGCGGGACTCGAGTAAGAATAGAGAAATGTACAACATGGAAACAATTGATGGAACACATAAGGTATCAGATAGTGAAATTGAAATGAATCTGTAATAACACTTTTGGTTAAATAGACGCCAATGCTAAGGCAACTGCTTCAGAAGAGTTTCCGTTTGCAACTGAGCATAGTCGTCCAGCCATGAGATTTGTTGTACATGAGGTAGCGTTTGGTTTCCTGCCAATCACAGGATATTCTGGTTCAATTTGAAAATTTGTAATAAGTTGGGTGGATATGTAGCACATTTTTGCTTTTATTTTTAATCGAAGTTTATTTGCTTTCTATAGTGTAAACTTAAAGCTACGTTAGTGTTAATATTCTTTTTCATTATCTTTAGTTTTTGAAAATGTTCTGCACATATATACTCTAAAGTAGAGGTCAAATGTTTTTTTTTCTCACACTTCATCATTCAGTAAAGATAATCGCGCACAGTATCTAAAGAAGGTAGCAAATGAATACAAAGTTGTCAAGGTCCCTTACAGCTCTTCTACAAGACTTGAAGAGAGACAGTCTGTACGCTTGCTGCAGTGACTCACCACGGAACAATCCGGCTCACTAATAAGTTATCTCTCCTCGGGAAAGTGCATAAATCTAGTACAAGGTGGTTTATCTTTCTCTTTATCTCTTGCCTAAGCATACGGTTAAATCCTCAAACTCTGGTACGTGCATGTGTTCCAAAGGTTAGTGATAAATCTTTATATACCATATTTAGTATACACACATGCTATACAAAATACGAACGCTTCCTCTTTGACTTATCTTCGGGACATACAAGTACATATTAAAATGAAACAACGTTCCTCTGAGACCACGGTGCAACATAGAACACAGAGTACAAAACAATAAACAGCACATCTAAACACCAGTACAGTAAATACAAAAGAAATATACTAAATAAAAAAGACCTTTCTAATCTAGGCAAGTTATTATGAGACTAGATCAAAGAAAAGTGTTAGTCATTACATGGTACTGAGTTAAATGTGGTAAAATTATGTTCTGATTTACAGTTAGCAGCCTCGTTTTTTCTTTACAACAATTGAGGTACAGTGTATGTATCCTTTGTAACATTTATGATTAAAATAGCATCACAAGGCAGAGTTTTTTAGAAAATTTTAGAAAATGTACTAGGGTTGGTAGTGCCTCAGTACTGAAACTTGATGTAAAGCCATGCAGCTGATATAATAAAAAAGAATGATGAACGGTGAATCAAGAGTTATAAATAATTTCAACAAATGAATAAGAGAACCAAACAAAATGTGCAGTCGACAACAGAGAAACGGACAGAATAGGAATAGCCAAGAATTGAGAACTGGCTGTCACTGTATTGATGGCTATTGTGCCTCTGTAACCCCCTAGTTCTCAAAAACAGTTGAAAGATAAAAAAACAAAAGCATGAAAAATCAGATGGGACTTTGAGGGCCTATTCGCTCTCCCAGGGTGGTTCCTTATTAAGCATCATGAAATGCTACTACACTGGCTATGTGACAAGAAAGAGATGTGTGCTGCCATCTCACACCAGTAGTAACTGAACTCAACATTACAATTACAGTGATTTTATTTTTAAAGAGAAATCGAGATATCGAAAAAAAACTCCCACATAAAGTGTAACAACATTAATGAGCAGATGATAATGCTCATCGCAACTGGGCTGTCACAATAAAGAACTCAACGGAATTCAATGACTTATGAAAAGTACACATTTAACATTCAACCCTATTCAGTACTATAACCATATGCCTGTCCTTTCTAGTAACCTTAAGAAAAAAGAGTTTTTTTAGAACACTAAGGATCAGCTGTTGTGTATGTTATCTCTTTACATGTTCTGTCAGTCGAAACTTTTTTAAATTGATATTTATTTATTTATTTTTTAGCTATTCCAATCTTTTTTGCTCTTTAAAATACCACTGTAGTATATAGTGCTATGCTGTAAGAAACAAGTAAGTACACCAGGCCACTGTTCTTAGTTATTTTACATAGAACATGTCCATCTGAAATGAAGTGGAAGAGTACAGTGTCTGACACATTTCTTTCTGAAGTGTTTTTGTTCATGAAATGCCAGCCAAAAGCTTGCTGCAAAAACAAGGACTCCAAGTATTAATCACCCACCTTCATTTCTGCTCTGCTCTGTTCATGTGCAAATCTTACGGTAGCACACATCGCCTACTTATAACCTCCATTATAATGCAAATACATATTTAAACATGAAGGTGACATAGATTAAAAACAGTGAAAACATAATTTACTTGCGTTCAAGAACATACTAAAAGTGCTCGACATTCTGAACATCTAGTTTAATAGAAAAATTACACAAACGCTCTCGTTCCATCCCCTTCTCCTAAAAATAATTTGTGGTGAAGTATCATTCTTTGGATTGGCAGCAAGGGCAGCCAATCAGCCTTCAATGCTTATCATAGGATGGCAAATAGGTGCAACGAGACTGCTTTTGGAAAAAGGTTTTTAAGAAACTTCTAAGGCATTACAGAACAAGAACAAATACCTCGTTCAACTATTCTAGGTCACCCTTAATAGTTATTGGATAAATTCGACCATATTGAAACATTGAAAGCGATAAACATTTATTGGCAATAATGTATTTTAAGATCATTCTAATGCTTAAGATGTAGCTAGAATGCTAAACCAACAGATTCCACATAATAATCATCTCTATATTATTTGCATGTTTTAGTACCCCAACTTCTTTATGCTAGTAAATAGTAAGTGAAGCCAATCCATCAAAGTCATCCTCCCTCAGACGGTCATGTATGTATATAGTTTCTTAATCCGGTGATGGCACATGGATTTCAACACGATCTCTGCAATAGTGAAGTGATGAAGCATCAAGGTGCCACAAATATAATTTCAAACTCTGGACATTTTGACTAACCTATTTCGATTGTTGACGTTGTTGCAGTTATATGCATTATGGACACGGGGTGAGGTCTTTGAAATAAAGCAACTGTTAATAACATAGTATAAAAGCATTCAATTGGTGATATAATAATACTATACAGTTTCCTAATGTGGTTAGTTTGTACTTCCTAGATGTGTTTGCTGCATCTATTATACACAGTGGGTGGTCATGATGTGTGAAGAAAGACAGAAAGTCTGTAATTGGTTACAGATGATCGAATCCAGCTTGCGCAGAGAGGGAAGCCATGCACTTCTGTTTTTTTTGTTGTAATATAATGAATTGCACTGCCAGTGCTTTTTGTTGTCTTCTCTTTAAATGTCTTGATATCCACCAAATACAAAATAAATGTACAAAAGCCACTTTAGCCATAAACAAAGGTACATTGATATGCAGATTTGCAGACTTTTTTCTATTGTGTATGGAAAAATGTCTGTTGCAATAGTTGCCCTTCATACTTGAATATACACTATGGGGAAGCCACACATACTGTGATGTGTCCTGAACAAATATTGTTAATTCCAAGAACTGGTAAAAACAATAGACATAATATGAACATTTTTACTACCACCACACTTTATATGCTTTTGATACAGCTTGGACCTGCCAAGGTGTACATTCTTCTAAACATTATGTGTGGAACACATTATTTTTGAGCAATCAAGGGTTAAGGACCCTGCAACAGTGGTAACTGTTGGGCCAACGGTTGGACCTTCTGAGCTCTTCTAGCTCAGTACCTTCACCACTAAGCCATCGCTGCTGTACATCAGACATGTTACGTAGTATCTGATACCAAGCAGGTAGCACGGTGGCTTAGTGGGTAGCTGGGTAGCACTGTTGCCACACAGCAAGAAGGTCTTGGGTTCTATCCCCAGGTGGGTGTCTGTGTGGGTTTGCTCCTAGTGCACGGTTCAAGAAAAATACATATGGGGTAAATTGGAGATACAGAATTGTCTATATGTTTGAAATAAGCTTGTGCTTTGATGAAAGTTGTCTGTCATGAATGTAACCAAATGTGAAAAACATGACATTACGATATAATTCTAATAAAAAAAAAACAAACAACAACAGAAAAATAGAGCATTCATGGCAGATGCTTCCACTTTTCATTTTTTATAACCTGGCTCATACGTTAGTACTGTGTGGTGAGTTATTCAAGCTCAAAAAAATAGATTGTCTGACCAATAGTCCATTGCTTTGATTTGTGCTTCAGAACCTTGCTTGCCTACTGTAGGTTCTTTAGATTGTAGACAGTTATATATTTCTGCCCCTCGCCTCCTAGGCCTTGGCATTAAATGAAGAGGAGAGTCATATAAAAAAACAATGAGCTTTGAAAAGTATGTAACCATCTCCAGCTAAACCATCCTCAACTGCAAAGTGGTTCATTCTTTGCTCATGAAAAGATTTGGCTCTGGATCAAATTGAATCTACGAATGATGATTTAATTTTGAGGATTGCAAGACTGATGGCTGAGACTGAAATATGAAACGCAAAGTAAAAAGCAATACAGTTGTCAATTGATGTAGATTTGTAGCCTATTCTGAAACAGCATTTAGTCTTTTTATGCGAATGCTCATGTTCATCTTTTAAGTAGAGTTTATCTGATGTGGGAAAAAAACAACAAAATGTCAAGCAAAACCATCACAACACTAGAAAAAGCAATGACTGTTTATTACATTTTATTTTAAACTAGATTGATTTGAGCAGCTACGTAATAATAACAGTTTGAATCAAGGGCAAATATTTTTTTTTAATCAGCTCGCTTTAATAATTCTAGTCATACTAATTAAAATGTACAATTCTTAAAAATCTTAAGTGTTTTAAAATGACTAGACTCGAAAACTTGAAACACTAATGCAAAGTTTTAGTTTTTGTTGGGTATGTTTAGCACTCTGTTTTCTTTTTCAGTCAAGCAATAGATCAGGGGTCACCAACATGGTGCCCGCGGGCACGAAAGGACCTCATGAGTCGCCTGTGGGCCTGTTCTAAAAATAGCTGCATATTTTACATTATTTGTTTCCTACCTTGTTAAATTATTGTTGAAAATTATTGTGAGAAATCATTTACATGATCAGCATCGTCACATAGATGAAGATCATTAATTATTAATAGTAACATGTAATTAAAGGTTATAAATTTGTGATTTCACAAGTGTGTATCAAACTGGTAGCCTTTCGCATTAGTTGGTACCCAAAAAGTAGCTCTTGATAGTATAACGTGATAGTATAACAAAATCTGTTTGTGGATAGAACTCCAATCTTGTTGCCGGGACAAAAATTTTCCCAGTTTGTTAACTGTTATAGCTGTTCTTGATCATCCATTGACGCGGTGAGTTGTTTTGGGGTATTTCTCTAAGAAGTGGGTGAATTGTGTTATATTACTTGTGTGTACGAGATAATAAATAATTGTTGAGGGGACACGACAACTTCATGTGTGAGACAGACGTCCCAGGCAAAATCGTGTTTACACACTGCAAAAAGTCGTTGCATTGGCCGGGAATCGAACCCGGGCCTCCCGCGTGGCAGGCGAGAATTCTACCACTGAACCACCAATGCTTGATAATACACGCATCATAAAAGCTAATGTGTGTGAAGCAAGACCATGACTTATGCAAACTTCCAAAACATATTGTTATTTATCTTCATTGTTGTTTTTAGTAAATTATTCAGGATTTTTTTTTTTAATATTCATATGTTAACTTTACCCAGTCATAACGATAACGCGTGTCGATGCCGACTATCACTTTGAAGTGTTTAGTGATAGTGCGTGTAGTGCGGATTGGTTCAGAGCTTTTGGGGCGTGTGAAGACGGAACATCTAATCTCGTTGCTGATTGGTGGAGAGTTAGTGACGGTTGATTCTATTGGTCGGTGTTATTGAACTGAACCCAAAGTTTAACCACAGGCTATATAAGTTCCGTATCATGGCGGTACCGGCCGGGAGATCCGTGGTGTTTGTAACTGGTAATGCCAAAAAATTAGAAGAGGTAATAAGTGTTAATTTAACATATTATTCCCGTGACTACTTATTTAAAGTCTAATGTAGATCTAATAGACGTTTGGTGCGTATTTAAATCTACATATTAAATATGCTCTTTAGTCTTAATGTATTACTGCTCGTCGGGTTTATTTGATTGTCAATCCAGATGTGTTCAGTTCAGTAAACACTTTATGTGCAGAAGTATTTTTCCTTTATGGTTTTATCTATTTTCCATGTAATTAAATATGCAAATCTGGTTTATCCACTGCACTAAAATCACTGCACATAATAACTGATGAAATAATAAATCAATTCTGTCTGAACACTTTTAATACCTTACAGGTCTATTGCTTAGTAGTAGTGTTATGTCAGTCATACATTAAAGATTCATCAGTTCAGGTGTTTAGTTTCAACTAATATAGTAGCTAGAGTTCATCTTAACTAAATGTTTGCATTGGGGGGGGGGCTGATCAAAATCTACATAAACACATGGAGAACATGCAAACACCTCAGGACCTTGTTGGGAGGCGACAGTGCTACCCACTGAGCCACCGTGCACAAAGAGGCAATAATTTCATAATATTATTCAGAATGTTGCTTAATTAATATAACGTTGACCAGTAAGATAACTTTTATAGTGTGTAGATCAGTAAAAATGTATAGTTGTAAAAATAACTTTTTATTTTCGTGTTCAGGTTATCCAAATTCTTGGTGATAACTTTCCCTACAAACTCATTTCCAAGAAGATTGACTGTGAGTATTCATTCATTGATTTATTTGTTGTCTCTTGTACCCATGCTTTAACCTACAATTTACTGCAATTCGTGTGAACAGGTAGAAACACCCTGGAAAATTTGCCTCTTTTACCTGAACCGTGGGCAATTTTACTATCTCCAGTTAACCTCACTGCATGACTTTGAACTGTGGTACAAATCCAAAAACACGATCAGGACCAGGACTGATATACCAGGGACTAGGGCTGTCCACGACCAAGGATTTTGTTGGTCGACCAGTGGTCGTTATTTACGTCAACTAATCGACTAGTAGTCGACTAAAAATACCATTTTGATCGGGATACATATTTGTGAAGTTTTACCTTTAATGCCGGGCTGCCACAGATCACAATAAAGTGGAGGCGCCTGAAGAGAGATTCTTTGACTGATAATGATTCTCACCACAATACCGAGCGCGGGTGAATCCGCTATTGAACCG
>JAOTRQ010059533.1:0-13791 GCA_028565875.1 Hoplisoma paleatum
ATTAACTATATTATAGCAAATATAGTATTTTATTTAGTAAGATTAAATAATTTATCTTTAAGTTTGCGTACTCTACTCTGGTTTCCTAATACAGTCCAAAGACATGCGGTTAGATAAATTGAAGATTAATTTAATTAATTGAGGTTCTAAGATTATATAGTCGCTTTGACATTCACACCTGTCAAGCGCCATCTAGTGGGCATCACTGACAGACTCGTTTATGCTGAGTTAATATGTTGGCAGAGTCTATGAACATTGTGTGATCAGCATTTCGGCAGTATCGGCAGTATCGGCAGTGATCGGCAGTATAGAGGCGCTTGTGCAGAGTGCAAGGGTGAAAAAGGGATCCCCAGTATGTAGTGAGTTGATTAAAAGTGTACAGGATATAATATATAAACAATATTTTCTGAGCTTCTTTTGCTTTTATTTCAATACAGTCAATCCTAATCATGCATTTGTTTCTGATTCCTTGTTGCCGTAGCGCTCCCGGAAGTGGTCCGATGTTCAAATCTACCACCGTGGCGGTGGAGAGTTTCAGCAAATCCTGCCTGTTGGAGCACGAGGAGAATCAAAGCATGATGGAAAAGGATGCCGGATCTCAGATGCTGTGGCCGTATCGTGAGAAATCCAAAAAACAGACGCTGAGACGCAAAATTGCCTTCTCCTTTTCCTTTCCAAAGAAAACCTCGCTGAAGCTGGAGGCATCTGCCGCAGTGTTCTGTGAAAGTGCCGAGGAGAAGAAACTGATAAAATATGATGAAGACGTACTTTTGCGTCCACAGAGTTCGCCAGACAATTCTTTGAAAGACAGAATTCCTTCTTCGGATCTGTGTGCTTTCCTGGTGTACTCAGAAGATGCTCCCCTCTCACCGATTACCGACTTTCAGACCGGAAAAGGAGTCGATCTTAACAACGATACGGAAACAGATGAGCAGAAAGATGACAGTGGCCGGGAATGGACTCACATGCCGGTAACAGAACCTCCAATCGTACCGATCCATGACATCTCTCCAGATGTTTCACCAAACACCGACACCTCTTGTGAAAGCCAAAGCAAAGCCAGTACATTTTCTACAAGATCTAGTCCGCCTTTCTTCTCAGTCCTTGGCAGAGATGATAAAACTATCTTCCAATGGCCCTCAGAGATGGTGTCCTTTACCAGGACAGTGCCATCCATCTCTTTTAGCTGTAACCCCCTTCATTTTGACTTCAGGAGGTCCCAGAGCAGGCAAGGCTCTGATGCTCAGTCCCCAGCTGAGAGCAAAACTGACAAGGAATCATTCATCATTTCAGAAAACGGCCCACATCGTACACCGTGTTGTGAGAAAGGCACTGGGGAGACCACTTACCTGACCGGAAAAAAGCCTCAGAGGCATCACCAGTATTCCGGCAACTCAGAGAACACGAGTGAAAAACGGAAATCGCCGAGCAGATGCAGAGGGTTAAATAATTGTGGCCTTACATCTCATGTAGGTAAGAAAATTGAGGACAGATCACAAGCCAGATATCGACACCATTACCGGAATCGGCACAAAAAGAAACACAGAAAGAGAGACGAGAGGGGGGAGCATCACAGCAAGCGAAATGTGAAAAAAAGAACTAAATTCCACAGGCGAGACTCAAGCCGTGAAGGATTTGAGAACCAATTTAAAGGCTTCACTTCACAGCAAGTGCAACCATTAGAAAAGTCAAAGCCGTTGTCCCAAAATCAGCCTGAAAACAACAGCATTACCTCCACAGCGGGAGGCATAAACGACTCAGTGGAAGCCTATAACCACCGTGGAAAGGTACCGGATAACACAGAGGAGACGAGGATTATCGAATGTAACTCGGACCATCTCAACAGGACTCATTCTGAGCCAGAAACAACACCAGATAGATGTCAAAACAGCCTAGAAACGAGCGTCTTACACGAAGGCAAACGACCAGAAATAAACTTGCAGACTGAAGAGGGATCCCGGTCGGATCTGTCACGGTGCGTTAACCAAAAGAAAAGAGACAACTCCGGAGGTTCTCCTTGCCCAGATCGACCGGAATTCAGTCAGACCTCACACCATATTACCGATAATCCAGTTTCTGAAAGGTCTGAGTCAGATCTGAGCTCTAAGACATTGACAGTTAAAGCTCTACAAACTTTAAAAGATTCCACGGAAAAAACAAACATCTCACAGCATGATACCGATGATCCTGTAACAGATCAGTGCATTCACTGCAAGGTAATCAACACAGGGGGCAAAGAAGAGGAATGTTATTGTCCTGAAAATGGACAAAGAATTAAAGAAATGGACTTTAGTCCAACTCCAAACCCTGCAGATCAAAATCCTGGCGAGGTCATTGAGATTACGAGAGAGAACCTAGTCTTGTGTAATAAAAACAAAAAAGAGAGCACTGGTGTCGATCCCCTGACTCTGAATCCTATCAGCAACAAGGCAGGTGATGTCGAGCTGGCTGAACCTGTACGAGATCCAGAGCTTCTAGAACAAGCACCAAAGAAACGAGCAAACGTCTCGCAGCAGGATGCTGAAAATACTTTTACATATCAGTGCATTTACTGTGAGGAAATCAAGAACGAACAAGACACACAAGGAGACTCGTTTTGCCCTGAACATGGACATAAAAGGAAAAAACTGGACTTCAATCTTCAGAGCCTAGAACATGGATATCAAAATGCAGTTCTTGAAGCCTCCAAGGACAAAGTGGATGATATTAAGTCATTAGACTTAAGTGAAAACAGTCATGGTAAGAACATAGTCAATGACAGCACCAGTGTTAATTCCTCTGTTCTTAACCCTAGTGTCCAATCTTTAAACCTCTTTAGTGGTGAGGCTGGTAACAAGTCTGTAGATAATAGTCACCTCCATCTCCAGGGGATCCTTTCTCCAGCTCAGAGACTACACATCCATCTGGATGAACCTGTTAGAGATCCAGAGTTTCTAGAAGAGGCACCAAAAAAACGAGTAAAAGTCTCCAAAGGACGAGACACCGAAGCTGAACATGGACATAAAAGGAAAAAGCTGGACCTTAGTCAGACTGCGCAAGATGGAGATGAAAATCCAGTTCTGGAAGATTCCATGGACAAGGTGATTGAGATTACGTCAACACTGGCGACTGTGAATATTCTTGATTTGCAAGGAAAGAGTGACGCCTTAAGGATCGATGGTCAGAACCTAGACTTGTGTAGCACCAGTGTCGTTTCCCCGACTCTAAATCCCATCAGTGGCAAGGCAGGTCCAATGTCTGCAGATAAAAGCCACTTCCGGATGATCCTTCCGATCGCTCAGAGAAAAGACGTCCGCCGGGTTGAACCGGTAGCTGATCCACCAAAGATCCGAACAAACACAAAACAGATCAGCACAGAGTCGGGAGCACAGGGATCCGACACAGACTGTAAAGAAAGTAAAAAGATGAGAAATGATAAATCTTGTCAGCACGGTCTCCCGTTCCACAGATTTCATCTTCTCGACAAGGAACGTCTCAGCCTGGAGGGTTTGTGTTCCATCCCCAGCCCATTCGATGCCGCACTGTGTTTTGCTTCCCAACTGGAGGCAGTGGAGCGCCAGGATTTTCTTTATGGCCCCGCCCGCAGACAGATTGTGCACCCGAAAGTCTTTCCAGCCAGACTCAAACCCGTCTTAGCCGGATCTGCCATTCCGGTCTCGTCGCCCATCCTTCATCCGGTTCACCTTTCGTCTGCGGTGCCCTCTGGTTCCATTACCATTCTTCAACACCACGCTACATTCCTTCCCACACAGCAGACGCTCTTCCCGTCGGTCGTGCCCGTCACCAGACTTCCGCTGGGTCCCGAAATCACTCCGTATGTGACCCCCTCACAGGTGTCTATGGTGGCCCCGGCCACCGTCCATCCCAGCGTGACGTTTCACGCTTTACCTCGGCCTCAGGTGTTCCGGCCGGTTTTGCATCACCCCAACCCATTCCCACCCCTCCTCCCGCCTCATGCCACCGTCATACCCCTGCAGCCTCTGTTTTGAAATCGAAGGGCGTCACTTAAATGGACAAAAACGTTCCTGTGCTAGTATTAGCGTTTGAGGGTACAGTATAACCAAACGTACCCATTCTATGCCATTTTCTTACCAGAGTCTTTTTATTATTATTGATAGCGGGTCTAATATTTCTAGAATCATTTAGCAACCCAACTGATCGGGTTTAAACCTGTGAGCCATGAACTCTTGTCAGAACTCTTGAGAGTGCGCACTTCGTTCGGTCAGAAATGTAATGCTGTTTTTATTGTTAGCATATTCGTTAGCACATTGTGTCGTTGACATTGAGCTGATTAGACCTGTATGTGCGTGTCAGTATCTCGGTGTCCACCCACTTTCACGTCCTACGTTTTTAGCTATATATAGGTTTCTCATTATGTGGCTAAATTAGCTTGAAATTAGCTTTGCTGTTATGGCAACTATAACGCAGGCATGTTAAGTGTTGGGAGGCAACTGGAACAGTGAAGTTTACTCGGGCCAGCATCTGCAATTAAATCTATCCAAAGATAGATAAAAGAAATATGAATATGATATATTAACAAACACTGTACAACCAAAACTATGTGGACGCACCTCTAATTGATGATTGATAATTAGATGTTTCTGTTACAACCATTGCTTAGGTTCCAAAATGCTATTAAATATATTATATGTATAACATGGTGGCAACAGTGACGAGAATTACCTTCATCTCCAAGACCGACAGATCAAACTCCACTGTTGAGCAAACCAACGATCGGCGGCAAAGACCTGGCTAATAAAAAAGTACCTCCCTATTTATCTGGGCTTGGGACTGGAACTTGTGTCTAAGGTGGCGCACTGCTGAACTGTAGTTCAGACTATCGTGCTACAGAATTATATAAACCAAATTATAGGAATCAACCTAATCCAGCCTGGAATAAAGTCTGTAGTGAGTTCTGGACATCTTTTGGTACCATGTTTAATGCATTTTAATGCTAAATTATTAAGAACGATATAATTTATTCATTTTAAAACATAAATATCAATATAATTCAACTAGATGTCCTTATAAAAGCGACAGTAGAGTAAAACTGTAGAGAAAATAACTCGGTACACAGTGTGAGGATTTAGTCTAGCCGATCTGTGTGATGCTTCTCGAGCAGAATATTTAATACATTTAGAATAAATATATAAAAATGTGTGTATTTTATAATTTTCTGTTAATCAATATAATATATTTAATTATACAGTATGTTAATCAATTTATTATGAATATATTTGATTAGTTTTGTAAGTACAAGATTTTTTAAGATTGTATTTGGGGTTTAAATGATACAAAAATTGCACGCATCTAAAATAAAACAGCACATAAATAAAATAGTAATTGAACAGAAATAATAACGTCCTACAGTTGTAATAATGTCCTAATAGCACAGAATAAGTTAAATCCCTAACCAAATGTGAACAGATTTTAATGGAAGCTGTTTTTTGTACTGTAGAGAATTAAAAAGCTCTGATTTAGACCGTAGACTCAGAAATGACTTTCTATCGATCGTCTGATAAAGTGATGAAGATAAACGAGTCTGTATTTTAAACTTCCTGTACGCTCTATACCGTCTGATCTCCGGCTAATTCAATATGCATGATTACACCAGAGAATCAGATATTCGGTTCTAATCCGGGGTTAATGGTTGTGTAATATTTAAGCTGATTTAGATGTGCTGTGTGTATAACTTCCACTTAAGAGGACGGGAATGAAATGTACCATCTAATATTTCATGTGGTTCTTCTTAACTTTGTTCTTTACATAATTTAAATGCATTTCATTATTGATCTGAAGTCATTTAAGTGTCTTTTAATGCTACTTAAAACACGTCAGCTGAAGCCCTTTCACATCCGGATGCCTGATAACATCATCAACTAGAATTTAATATAAAGTTAAAATATAAAAGTCTCTTTTCACCTTTGTGGATTTTTTTTTTTTTACCACAAATAAGAATTATTCCTTTAACATTTAAGCCGATCCGTGCAGTGAAAACACAGACCAGGGGGCAGCAGTGAGCACACGTTGCTGGGTCAGGATCTTTTCTGCGTAGAGTTTGTATGTTCTCCTCATATGTTTTCTTCAGTTTTCTCCAATAATATAAAAAAAACCTAACAACATGCAGTCAGGTTGCTGAATTGATTCATGTAGGGAGCTGTAGTGCTGATCTCAAGCCCGGATAAATAGGGAAGGTTGTGTTAGAAAAAGACTAACACTAGAACAGTGTCCAGCTATATTAATGCCCCTCTTTTTATCCCAACACAGACATCAGACAAACTTCAGCATCTTATAAGAAACCTCAGTGATACGTCTGAAAAAGAAATTTTGCACTTATTGAAAACTCCAGGCGTCCAAATACTTTCGGGAATGTAATGAGAGGTGAAAAGCAACTGCATTGATCAGAAAGTCAGTGTTTAAATGTTCGGATATCTTACACCACCACAATGCACTGACATTCACACAGTAATTACAGATAATAGAATAAACATCGTTGCTTTAATATTATTATTGTTTATTATTAGAACTTTATTTATGTTTATCTGTAAACATACACAACAGAAAATAAAGAGTGTAGACATTATTTAATAATGTTTTTTTATTGAGCTCAGAGGGAAGTGGCTGTGTATAAGTTTACATGTTTATCAGTTATAAGAATGATAATAATCTTACATTAGGATCATAAATCAGTTGATTTTAATGATGCATTTGTTGATGGATCGTTAATTATGATGAAGTGGAATTGTTAGTAGTCAAGTAGATCTGTTATTTATATATTTATTTTTTTATTTTCTTTGATTACAAAACCGTGTTTGCATATTTCTTTGCTCCATCGAACCCTAACACAACTCATTTGAACAACCCAGTGATGCTTTACACCATTTAGTTCTGATATATTACAAAACTGTCGGGTTCTGTCCAGTATAGAAACGTCGAAAGCGGAAGTTCCTCTATTTTATTAATGAGTTACTACATTATTTGGACTTGTGTCCTAACTGCACTGATATGTGTGTGTGTGTGTGTGTGTGTGTGTATGTGTGTGTTCACAGACACGGCAATGTATTGGGAATTTTGCTTTATTAAATATGTAAATGATGTTTATAGTCCATGTATTATTTATCAGATGTATAAATGAATGGCCGTTACGATGGGAACTCGCCACGTGGATGAAATATTTAGATAAACAAAGCCACTATGTTTTCTACGCCACTTGGCCAAACGAATGATGTTCACAGATACACAACGAAATGAAATAAAACGAAATGAAACAAACTGAGTTACTAAGTGTGTCGTGATTTATTTCCATTTTCATTGGAACTACAGTGAATCTACATAAACAATAAATGAATATGGGGCACGTCACTGTGTGTGTGTGTGTGTGTGTGCATGTGTGTGTGTGTGTGATGGACTGGTATCCTGTCCAGGGTGTTTTCGGGGTGGCCCAGGTAAAGTTAGTCAGTATTAAGTTATTATTCTAGTGTTAAAGGTACTGGACTAGTGATCAAAAAGTTACTGGTTCAAGCCTAAAACTGCAGCTGTTGGGTCCCTGAGCGAGGTCCTTAACCCTCAATTACTATAGCTTATATTTTAATACCCACTAAATCTGTAATAAAGTAGTAATAATCAACTTACGACAATAATTCAGTATTTATACTCCGTCCATATCATTGTGTCTTTAGTTCTTCACAATTAAACCTATTTGTGCAGTAAAACACACATTTACACACACTAGTGAACACACACTAGGGGGCAGTAGTGAGCACACACGCCTGGAGCAGTTAGAAGGTTCGCTGACCTCTCTCAAGGTCAATTCAGGAATCGAACGGGCAACTTTCAGTTTTGTAACCGCCCGGCGATCACTGATGTTCAAGTAATAGTAACAATAATAACAGTAATAATAATAATTATTATAATAAAGTTATAAAAATGATTCAGGGTGTCGCCGGAGTGTACATTTGAACTCCATGTTTAGAAAATAACCCGACTGCAGCTCTGAAGGTTTGAGATCGAATGTCGAGTCCATAAATGTCCAAACCATGTAACAGAAACAGATTTGACACCGGCGGTGGAAGCGGCCGCGTCTTAAATGCAGCGTTTTATTTTGCGGATGTTATTTTTTTCTTTTTTAGGCGCCGACTCTCTTCAGTCTCCGGGGTTTGTTTTGTTCTTTTCTTAAGCTCTCAAGACGTTTAACCCAGAACGTGAACCAGAACCACATCGGTGATTTATCTAAGGTGAGTGGAGATCTGGCTGATCCTCAAGAGAGTTTCCCCGAAACACTCGAACCTGTGAGACACGGATACGGAATCAGATTGTGGATGGATACATAATCAGATGGCGGCTTCGGATTCCTTTTGGGTCAGAGAGATTTTATTTTTACTTTTGAATGATTTAAGCTGGTTTGAGATGAACCAGGCAGTGAAGTCATTTTTATTTTCTTTATAACCTGCTTTGATTCTGCCACATGGGTTCCATTGTTATTATATTCAGCGCTTGGTAGGTTTACTTTTTCTCATAAATAAATCCTAGAAAAAGAAAATAAATAAATATTATTATAAACATTTAATAATGACAGCCTGATGCTGTACTTTTCCTGAAGGAAACCGTCATTCTTTGTATAACAATTGACATTCAGCACTAAGTTTTATCCAAAGCGACTTACAATCACAACTGAACAACGCCTTAAGCAATTGAGGGTTCAGACGCCTTGCTCAGGGGTCCAACAGTGGCAATTTGGTCAAAGAATCCTAAAAGTTTGGATAAAAGTAGAGTTTTTTGTCCCCACAGCCCAAAAATAAGCAGTTAGATTAATAGTGAAAAAGGTTCCCAGCCACTAAGATGCATAAATCAGTGTACTGCAGTTCAGATAAGCCAAGATAAATAGGGAGGGCCGTGTCAACAACGACAATACGGTGTAAATACTAAACCAAATCACTAATACAGGTCACAACCTGCATTAGTTATGGGAACAACTATGAAGAAGCATATCGGGAATTAGGTACGTGGTAAACAAACAGTGTTGCTTTGATGACAGCTTTGCATATTTGGGTCCAGTGACATGTGACCCAGCGTTCCAATTCAATAAGAATGTTCTACTGATATTGTACACGATGACCTCCATGCTTCTCTCACATAAATAAATCCCACCGTTTTGTTCTTGCCGGTTTCAGCCACGAGCCAAGTTTCTGTGTGAATTCACCCATTATGACATCAGAAAGACTGAGAAATCCAAACAACTCATGAGACCTGACACCAAAATAATTTGTACCAATTTATTAAACATGAATTGATGATTATGAGCGCAGTATCAGCCCGTTCCACTCCACAAAGGGTCAGTAAAGGTCCAGAGACTGACAGTGTTTCAGTCGAGCAACAACCTCACCGCCCATGAAAAATGATTTTATTCGTAGCGGCAAACGTTCACACGTCACGTTTCAGGCGAGACACAAAGTCAAAATGAATGTGTTCTAGCTGGCGGTGATGAATCGGATCGAGTCTCGGCTGATTTCTCAGCTGCTTCACTTCTTTCGGGTGCTTTTTCAACTTCAAATTAGTGAACACAGAGTCGACTTGATAGGACAGCTGTCGGACCGAACCGGCCAGGAAACCTCATTACAGAGACATGTCTCTCTCTCTCTCTCTCTCTCTGCTCACTCAGTCACTGACTACAACAAACACCAGACTGGTAGATGTGTTTGTGTGTGTGTGTGTGTGTGTGTGGGAGGGGGGTTATTATTTACCGAATCGAACACATGGAAACGCCCCCCTCATCCATCATAAGCACCGGTTCACGCTACACGTCCATATCAAACTCCACGCCGCCGCCACAACGTCTCATTAAAACACTAAACGTTCCACTTTAAAAAGAAAAAAAATTGTCTTACAGCATCGATCGACTCCATCCTGCTTCTGTTTGACCCCCCATCCCCACCCCCCACCATCAAACAACAATGGGACTGTTTCAATGGGACTCGGTCACCTCTGACCTGAACATCATTACAATAATTATTATGTTTGAGATCGCCATCAGATTTGATTCCACACGGGGTGCACAAACTTTTGCACAGTACCAGTCTTCTTCATTTCGTTGCTTTTCTTATTATTGATTTAAATTTGCGCACCATTGTACACACTTCCACACTTTATAAGGACCATATGAGCGAGAATTGGAGTTGGCAGCCCCGGAGTTCCTGTGGTTACACAACCGGCTTCGTGATCCGAAGGTCGTCGGTTCGAATTCTGAGAGTCGACTGAAGTGCCATCGAGTCGAGGCCTCGAACCCCATTTACTGCTCCACGGGTGCCGTACTGTACTGGTAGCACACACCTCATTACTGCCCCCTAGTGCGTGTTCGCTGCATGAACCGGGTCAAATGTTGAGGAATAATGTTTATTAGTGTGTAATCGCTCCTCTCGTCTCGACGTCTTCACAAATATAACGTCAAAAAAACGGTTCAAAGACGTTCAGGAGAATAAAGAGCACACGAACTGTCCTTGTCAACCCCCCGATGTATATTATTTTCTATAATTAATCCATAGTGTTCCATACGTCCTGTAAACGACTATATTATATGATGAACCGTTTGTCTCCGGAAGGTTCGAAGTCGTTCCTCCTTTTCGTCCGGTGCTAATTTTACACTCCAGGAACCTCAGAAGAATGTAACACTCTTTTTTTTCACCCCCGGAGATTTTCTTTTTCTTTCTTTCTTTTTTTTTGGTCCATAATGGAGGTGTCACTATGTGTGAACTCTGATCGGTGAGCTCATTATTAAACTGTAATCTAGTACTAACACATTTGGGCTGGAGCGATAATCAGGATGGATGTAAGAATGGTGGTGGGGTGTGTGTGTGGGGGGGGCGAGGGGGCGGAAGGGGAGGGTAGAGATTGGGAACAGCGGGGGCGGAATACAGAAATTAGAACGTAGGGAGGAAGAAAATGACTCGAACAGGAAGATAAAGGGAAGAGAGATACAAATCAGGACCGGAGGAACGGCATACATTTATATATTCTCTTTGTGTCCACATGGGTTTGCTTCCTCCCACAGTCCAAAAACATGCAGTTAAGACAAACAAAATCGACTAATTTGACTACGAGTTTGTTTGATGTGACTTGTGTGTCAGTTTGAAACTTCGAGTGATGACAGAATGAATGAACGTTTGCTGTCATGGAAACGGACCCGGAGTTTAATAAAACATGATGTTAAAATACTCGAGCTGTAATAATAGCTAAAGCTAGCACACCATGTCTCAAATCCCTCTTGACCGTGATGTAATCAGAGGGCAAAGTTCGGAAGGTTGGATCCATACACACCAAACCCTGGTGGTCAAACGGGGTAAAATCCATTGTCATTACAGACTGTGTGTGTGTGTGTGTGTGTCGTATCTCTGATCGATATCCAAATCCATTCCGTCAGGAGCGATTCGACTCCTCCTCCTGGTTTCCTTTGATTGTGCGCCATCGATTTCTTTCTCTTTTTAATTTTCACGAAGGTCGCTGACTGATGCTAATGCGACGGCACGCACGCCGATCAATAATCGCTGATTCCAGCTTATCTCACAAAACCGGGAACTTTAGTAACGACTTCACATCAGCGATACGAGTCGATACGTGATGGGATTCGCAGGTTACTGTAAGTGGACTTGAGTCCAGGTTCCTCGGCGTTCTGCTGTTCTTCCGTGAAATGGCGTGGGTTTGAATGCGCACGGTGCCCACCGCTTCACCCTAGTATGTGTCCCAATCCAGGCGTGGCGTCCCACCAAGGTCACGGCGCCGCGACGACTCAAAGTGCATAAGTGTGTGATTTGGGACGCACCAAACCAGAGTGTGTAGGAGTGTTTACAACTTGTACCCGGCATTTTCATTGTATGTGTGTGTGTGTGTGTGTGTGTGTGCGCCTCACTGAATTCTATGTCAGGGTGATGAACGAATAAGTTTTGGCTTCTGGCTCACAAGGTTAGAACCTGTCACCATTTTTCACACCAACACTATCTGTAAACACACACCAGGTTTGATGTGCTGGGTCGGGGGTGGGGGGTGGTGATGGGTGGGGGGGGTGTCGTTGCCCCCTCGCCCCCTTCTGTTCCTCTGCCAGTACACTGGCTTCTCCTTTTTTTTCTTTCTTACTTTCTTTCCTCTTCACCAGCTGCTCCTGGAACACATTCACATTACTAGCATACTAATTAGCTACCATTGCTAACCCGCTAAAAGAGAAGCACAGTCGGGGTTGCCAGATTGAAACGTTGATTTTGAGCCAAAAATGACGTTTCAAAAATGTTTTTCGTACCGTGCAGGACACACAGATACAAGTTTGCCAGCCCTCCTGCAAACATCCAACCTAAAGCACTCAATCTGTATGTACACAGTTAATACATGACAATTACACAACTCCACAAAAAATATGTAAATGTTATTATAGAAATGTTATTAATGTATTATTATATCACATATATATTCTGTTTAATTTATATGTAAGTGGAGCAGTCCGGATCCTTTGGATCGGTACACAACAACAATAAGAGACATTATCTCTACGTCATAAGTACATGATGTATATATACTGCGTCTGTTACCGTAGAAACAAACGCCACGTGATGACGATGCCACTTACAGCATTTTAGTTTTACATATTAAATGATCTTCATTTTAATTGCATTAAAAATCCCATATTTGTTAGCGTGCACATGAAACGATGCTCGTATTCAAGCTCCTGTTACAGGATGTGTGTTCTACACACTCTAAACCGTACAAACGGACGTGACGTTACATCCTGGTGTGGCTGCAGAACCCAGACGTCTTCTTCAAACCCAACGCAGAGATTGTTTAACAAATGATGGTTCCTCTGGTCCCCAGTCCATGTTTCTCAAATGATCACTGCGGGAGCAACAACGACAGCTTCGGTTACTGGCTTTAGGACTTATGAGCTCATTAAGGGAAACAGAATCAGCAGTTTATCTCCACATGCCAGTAAATAAATCTCAGATTCGGCTTTTACTGTGTGGAAGTCGTTCCGCTGGGTTTCTCTCTCGGTTTGTTGTTGTTGTTGTTTCATACTGTAAATCAAAATGGATAAAAAAGCTGATGGAGGAGACGAGCATGTGTAGAAGCGGCTACAGTAAATAAATAATAATAATAATAATAAAGGCCAGGACAGTGGTAATCGAGGTTTAAGTACTGGACACGTAAGCAAAAGGTTGTTGTGCTTTTACTGTTGCGATCATGATCAAGACCAAAGTTATTGGACTGTACATCGTCTTTGGATTCGGTCTGCTGATAACGTAATAATAATAATATTAATAATACATATTATCATAGTTATAACTGATTTAAATAATAAACTAATTTAATCAAATTATTCGACCAATCATCGCTTCAGATCTTGTAAAAGTCGCTTGTACGTTGGCAAATTCAATCCAAGTCTCTCCTCTAATCTAAAGCAAGACGACGTATTAATTAATATTATTAATATTACTATGTGTTTTTGTTCATTAGTTGCATAAACGCAGTTCATGTTTAATGGTCTGGGAATGGAAGGTGCATTTTTCCCTCCCCGTGTCTCCCTTGTGTGGGTTTCCTTCGGGTAATTCGGTTTTCCTATCCACGGTCCAAAGACATGCATTCAGGTTAATCGGAAATACTGACAAGTGTCGCGCATGTGTGTGTGTGTGTGTGTGTGTGTGTGTGTGTGTGTGTGTGTGTGTGTGTGTATACTGCAACTGACTGTCAACTTGTTCAGGTGTTGCATGTACTCGCCAAGTGTGTGTCCCACAGTGAGACACTTCCTAAACACGGTAG
>JAOTRQ010059542.1:0-13790 GCA_028565875.1 Hoplisoma paleatum
TATTAGCCGACCCCCCTGAAACCCCCGATACGTCTTAAAATCGGGGGTGTCTTATTATCGGGGAAACACGGTACTTAAAAATAGCTAAATTATAATTTTATGTTGGTTCTTATATGTTTGAATCCCTAAAATCTGCTCATGTGCATTTTTTCTTTTTGAAATGTTTTGCAAGAACTAAAGAAAATCTAAGTCGTAATCAAGAATCACGCGTAAGTGTACAAAACTAGAAAAAGATTTCTGTACCCTCACATCACTTGCTTAGATTCTTGGCAGACATCAGAGTTTAAAACAAACTAAAACAAAATAAAGATAAAAGAAAATATATACTACACTGACTTTAAGATAGCAACTCCCTATAACCATTATATATTTTAAGTCATGACGGTAAGTATCAAACTACTTATGTGTACACACTCAAGATAAAAGCCATGTTTTGCCTTTTGCAGAGCCATACACCGTGCGTGAGGCTCGTATTCATGTTCGTCACATCAGAGACCTGTTGAAGAGCTTGGATCCCTCTGATGCTTACAATGGAGTGGACTGCAATTCTCTTTCATTTCTCAGTGTTTTCACAGAGGGAGATCTTGGAGGTGTGTTTACATGATTTCTTGAGTTTAAATCTGAATGACTTTATTAACAAGACTTTATGCTTATGTTCTTCATTCTGCAGAAAATGGCAAGCGCAAAAAGAAAAATGGTGAACTTGAGCAGATTGATTGCACACCTCCAGAACATATATTACCAGGGAGCAAAGAGCGCCCCATAGTACCTCTTCAGCCTCAGAACAAAGACTGGAAGGTAAGCAACATCAGTTAAAAGCTACAGTGTGTGAACTTATGACTTAACTGAGCAATTCATTTATAGAACATAATGACTTTGAAATCGAGAAATTTCATTAGTCAGACTCATTCTGATTAAAGTAAATTGCATTTAAAAATATCAAAATATAAAAAACATACCATAAAAGGACACATCTAGACTGGACAAACTGATCAGGCGGGCTGGCTCTGTGATCAGCATGAAACTGGATTCTCTGGTGACAGTTGCAGAAACGAGGACCCTGAACAAACTGCTGGACATCATGGACGATGTAAGGCACCCTTAAATGTCATCAGTCACCAGAGAAGCCAGTTCTGTGAGAGAATTCTCCTTCCCAAGTGCCGGACCAATAGACTGAAAAACTATTTTGTTCCTCATGCCATCAAACTGCTACAACTCCTCACTGGGGGGGAAGGGGGGGGGGGCTGTAACTGGGTGGATAATAAGAATAACAGTTAACTGACACATAAGCACTATACTTACACCTATTAATAATTTTATGCACATTGTACTTTTTATGAATGTTGTTTACAACCACAAAACACTAGACAGAATAGTTTTTTTACTTTCTTACTGACTGTATTACTATTATTCTTACTTATTTAACTTTTTCTTTGTGTGTAATTATGATGCTACTGGGACCTCAATTTCCCTGAAGGAACCACCCAAAAGGATCAAGAAAGTTCAATCTATCTATCTAACAAACACTATGTAGCGACCCTCCCCGAGTAGAGATTGGTCGTGGCGCTTGGGTTTGGTGGTGAACACTACAGCACTCAGAATAAACAGATCTGCTTCTCTACTTCCGTGTTATTATCGTGTATCCATTATTCCATTACTAATCTTATTGTAACTCATCAGTTAGGGTACCAGACTAATATTTAGGAGGCTGCTAATTCATTCAGTCATTGTAAAACCCTAAATTCTAAATGAGGGCGTCTCTGAATGTTGTGCACGGACACCAGGTTCGACCTGGAAGCGCTCAGCACCTATTAATTGTCTACATTTAGAAAAGAGGAATCACCCTGAGCGATATTCATGCTAATATATCCGGACTCGAAGCCTCATCTGATGAATCATTTGCCCGGGAATAAAAAATGGCAGGAAGGTTCAGCACAGATTCGACGGCAAAGGTAAAGCTTTAAAAAAAGAAAAGCAAGTTTATGAAGTGTGAAATTGAATTATTTGTCAGGAAGGCTGACTGTCTCAGCTTTATGGAATACATTTAAAAATTGCTGGAAAGTTTTAATCTTTTAATTAAGTGATGGGAGATTGAAGTGCTAAACATTCACCAGTTGCACCTCTGCAGAGGTAAAATCACATTTGTATGTACGTATGTGTGTATTTTACCCGTTTCCAGTCGTTTCCGACTCTCGGGGTCCCTCTGTGGGGCGCTACCGATCCCCAGAGTTACTCAGCAAGAGTTTTTACGGAGTAGGTTGCCAGATCTTTCTCCAACCCCGTATCGCTACAGGGATCTTGTGAATCTACAGGCTAATTTTCACATCTCCGATTAACCTAGTGCATGTTTTTGGATTGTCGGAGGAAACCGGAGTACACGGAGGAAACCCATGCTGACACAGGGAGAACATGCAAACTCAGACACAGACTAACGAGACTAATAACGAACCAACGTAACCTTTAACGCCAACCGACACGAGACAGACCGGTGAATAAGACGAACCCAGAACAGGCTCAAGATACACAAACACACAAACGTCCTGAAAGCTGCAATTGGAAGAGGAAGAAATCTGATGCGCTGGGGTGGATGGACACAGGGTCCGACTGTCCAGAGTCTCCAAGGACAGAGTAGTCAGGTGTAGAACCAGCGTCCAGGTGATGCACAAGTGGCCACGGCATCCAGTACAATGGCCGAGAAGTGCAAAACAAATGAACATTTACGAAACAAAAATGCAAAAGCCGAAACAAAAACGCAAACGCGGCAAAAAATACAAACACAGCAGCAAAAAAAATGAAATAGTTTCACCGGGTAACTTAATAGAGTTTTCCCAAACCAAACCAAACGCACACACACCCAACACACACACATTATCGTTACAGATTATTAAGCTATATTATCTACGTTTGCAGTACATCACATTGTGTCTGTTGTTCACTTCTGATGTTGTACAGCTGTGTGTAAACTTTCTTGTTTAACACATCTGCCGGAAACCTTTGCTCCTTGGGCACTGTGGCTAGGGCTGTTCAGTAGTGCGTGTAAATGTGTGTGTGTGTGTGTGTGTGTGTGTGTGTGTGTATATATATATTTTTCTTTTTCTTTTTCTTATATTTAATATTATATGTATTGTATTATGGTGGTAAACGAGCATACATAGTGCATGATAATTTCAGAATGTTCCACTAGAGGGCACTGTTATCTGTGTAGAGCAAGTCTTTAACATCAACCCAGTGAGATTATAACGCTGTTCGTGATCAGTTATTAAGGATTTATGGCTGTAAAAATGATTTCTTGTTTGTATAAATAAATAATCGTTAATAATATTTTATGGATGTGATTATTACGATACCACAATGATACACTATTGTGCACATTAAACTATCGTGTGTGTGACTGGAACTGGTGGAGAAATGGAGCGGCTGTGTTCCAAATCACTCCCAGCGGACCGAATAACGTTGAAGTTTTATGTTCTAATAAAACAGTTCCGCAAACAAATCAAAACCTTCAGAGGAAATCAATTTACATGTTATTAGTTATTAAAATGCTCCACAATATCAGTCCTAAAATCTTAAATTAAATGTGGTCTGGGTTTAACGTGCTTTATACATTTGCATAACTTTAAGAAAGAAAAATAACATTCAAAATATTAAGATAATAATTTTAAAGTGTTTAAAGTGTAATTTCTTTTGCACAGGTAATCTTTTATATAAAAGTCTGTGTGTATGAATGACTTCTATTGAAGTTTATTTTTAAATTTGATCACACAGAAGCTCTACACCGCCACAGGTTTACTGTTGCTATGGCAGGACCTGAGATGACGTCATAGGGTTCTTTTATAGCTCGATCACTGAATCTCCCTCAGTTCTTGCTGAGCCACTCTAGAGACCAGTTGACACTATGGCATGTCTTTTTAACTGTTTTTTTACAAGACGCCACCAAAATTCCAACATTGTCGATGGCGAGTCGGCTGAAAGACCAAATACTCAACAGAAGAAAAAAAGAAAGAATAAATGGAACATCTTTAGAAGGAAAAAGAAAGATACTGGTGTGAATGAGATGATCCAGCATGATGGCCTGCAGTATGCACCTCAGCAGCCTGAGTCCCCGCAGCCAGGACAGTCGCAATCTGAACTCCTGCAGCCAGGACAGTTGGAGTCTGAGCTCCTGCAGCCAGGACAGTTGGAGTCTGAACTCCTGCAGCCAGGACAGTTGGAGTCTGAGCCTCTGGAGTCCGAGCTCCTGCATTCTGAGTCCCCGCAGCCAGGAGAGTTGGAGTCTGAGCTCCAGCATTCTGAGTCCCCGCAGCCAGGACAGTTGGAGTCTGAGCTCCAGCATTCTGAGTCCCCGCAGCCAGGACAGTTGGAGTCTGAGCTCCTGCAGCCAGGACAGTTGCAGTCTGAGCCCCTGGAGTCTGAGCTTTTGCAGCCAGAGGCCCTGCAGTCTGACCCTGTGCAGCCTGAGCTCCTGCAGCTGGAGCCAGAACATCTGCAACCTGAGGCGCTAAATCCTGGATATCTGCAGCAGGAGCCCCTGCAGCCTGAGGCCCTAAATTTTAGACCTCAGCAGACGGAACCCCTGCAATCTCACACCGTGCAGCCTGAGCCCGTGCAGCTGGAGCCCTTTCAGCCTGAACCTCAGCAGGTTAGTCCAATGGAGCCTAGACTTCTGCAGGCTAGACTCTTGCAGCCTGAAGTCCTGAATCCTGGACCTCTACAGCTGGAGCCCTTGCAGGCTAGACGCCGACGACCTGCACTTCTGCCGGCTAGACCCCTACGACGTGAACCTCTGCAGGCTAGACACCTACAGCCTGAACCTCTGCAGGTTAGACACCTACAGCCTGAACCTCTGCAGGCTAGACGCCTACAGCCTGAACCTCAGCAGGTTAGACCACTGGAGCCTGAACCTCAGCAGGTTAGTCCACTGGAGCCTGAACCTCTGCAGGCTAGACGCCTACAGCCTGAAGTCCTGAATCCTGGACCTCTACAGCTGGAGCCCTTGCAGGCTAGACGCCGACGACCTGCACTTCAGCCGGCTAGACCCCTACGACGTGAACCTCTGCAGGCTGGACGCCTACATCCTGAACCTCTGCAAGCTAGACGTCTACAGCCTGAACCTCTGCCGGCTAGAATGCTGCGGCCTGATCCTCTGCAGGTTAGACGGCTGCTGTTTGAACCTCTGCAGGATAGACGCCGACAGCCTGATCGTCTGCTGGCTAGAATGCTGCGGCATGATCGTCTGCAGGATAGACGCCTACAGCCTGAAGGTCGGCAGGTTAGACGCTTGTGGCCTGAAACTCCGCAGGCTAGAGAAGTACGTGCTAGACAAGAGCTTGCTAGACGCCTGCAGGCTATACCTCTGCACGCAGCCCCTGCAGCCTAATGATGTTCAGCCTCATCCAGAGTCCTTCTGATGAAGTTCTGAAGAAAAAGAGGCTCCGAAGAGGCACGTGAGCGAGTGGCCGCAAAATAAATCAGAAGAAAACATGGGAAGAATTGAAAAGACTGACAAAAACTGAATTATTTAAATCAATAAAACATGTAAACAAGTATCACTTTGGTGTTTTCTTTTTTAATGTTACTTCTATTTCGAGACACATTCAGAAATCCAGTGTTAGAGTTTATAGCTCAAATCCTTGTTTCAGGTTTAAGCCTAGTCTATAATTAAAACCTGCGTCCTTCTGAATCTATCTTACCAAAATAGTAAATGCAAAATTAACCTTGTTGATTATTCATATCTTGTTTGTTTCAGTGTTGATTAAAGGTGAATGTATGAATTATTTTAAATAAATAATTGCAGCTTTTCTCAATTAGAGATAAATACAAGATAAAAATAAATAACAACATTATTAAATATGAACGATTATGAACCATCTACTAGACAACTTGATTATATTTGCTACCTAAAATTTGAAATGTAGATCGACACAGAGAAACTTGTTCATGTTATGATTCGGGAAAGGAGGACTCGGGGATTTATTAAACAACAATACTGTAAATAAACCCATAAAAAGAATTACAAAAATAATCCCAGATGATGACGGATCCCTGATCAGGATCGGAACCCGTGCCAAGGTACAATAGCAAGAGAGCAACACCCACCCTCCAACAACATCATGCCAACCTAAAGCAGTTGAGGAGATCACGCTACATGCTGTGGTGGAAAAAGCAGCAGCAACTGACCAAGTGGACACTCCAAAAGACTTACTGACAGAACTATCTGTGCCGAATTCCGCCTCCCCCGCCCCATTTCTCCCGTCCTGTTACACTAAGACTAAAATGCATTTCAGGACACATCCTGCAGACCAAAACAAGCCAGCAAAATACAGGAGATCATGGCGGGGGGGGCGGGGGTGTTATCATTTCGGCAGGTATTGTGCCGAATTCCGATTCCATTCGCATCAACACGTGTCACTAAAGCAAACGGAGTAGGTTGCCAGATCTTTCTCCAACCCCGTATCACTACAGGGATCTTGTGAATCTATTGGACAATTTTCACATCTGACACATGACCAACCTAGTGCATGTTTTTGGATTGTGGGATGAAACCAGAGTACCCCGCAGGGAACCTACACTGACACAGGGAGAACGTGCAAACTCTACACAGTAAGCCTCCGGCCCGACAGTGCTAAACCACTAAGCCACCGTGCCACCAAAAATCACATTTATCACTTTCGAATAAGGAAATGTGGGTTTATTGTTCTTTATTCGTGTCAGTCGGTTTTGTCAGAACCGCTGGTAGAACTTTGCTGGGGAATCAGAATTCGGCACAACACTGGCATGAAACCCAGATAGCAAAACCCTGTGCTTGAGTTTTCACGCTCATTGATAAAGAGTGCACACTAGACTTCAGCTCCTGTGATCCTGTGAAGGATAATTAAAGGTTTGCCTTTACTTAGAAATGATCCAAATCACTCAGTCGAATTCTGTCGGTGAGTCTGAATTCGGCACAACACCTGAAACTGTCTGTGAACCGAATAAAGTAGAAAAGACGTGACTAGTTTGTGAATCGAACGCTTAATGCTATTCTACACAAATTCTAGAAAAAGGTCGATATATATATATATATATATATATAATAGATAGATAGACAGATAGACAGACAGACAGACAGACAGATAGAATTTTCCACTAGAGGGCGCTGTTATCTGACGCTAATTCAGATCAGTTATTAAGGATTAATGGCAGTAAATATCATCTATTGTTTGTATAAATAAATAATCAGCAATAATATTTTATGGATGTGATTATTACGATAACACAATTATACACCATTGTGTGTGACTGGAACTGAAGAATAGAAGGAGCGGCTGTGTTCCAAATCACTCTAAAAAATGACAAACTGCAAATGAACACTGCAAACGAACTGCGCATGCCCAAGACCGTTAGCCGTTCCTGCTAACTGCTACGTTTATGCTAACATTTACCAAAAAGACCAAATTCGTGTCATTTACGTGAAAATGATTTTATACATTAAAGTCTTAAAAACACGAGGCAACTTAAGTTGTTCGTTTTAGAGTTCTTTTGTAGAACTTTACAACTTCAAAAACGTTTATTATTCAAATAGCGCCATCTAGCGATTCATAGAAACTTTTAGGACAGCAAATAGCTACTTTCCTTAATAGAGTTGGTAACGTGGATCGAGTGTAGAGTGGAGAATAAAAGGTGTCCAAATACTTTTGACCCTATGAATGATGCTATACGTATATATGAAGCAGAAACGAACTCACCTGTATTAAAGTGTTTAACTTCTGATGTTGTACAGCTGTGTTTAAACTTTCTTCTTTAAGACATCTACCGTAAACATTAGATAATACGGGTGCTAGAGGGGCCCGTCTGCAGTCCTGAACCATCTTTAATTGAGAATGTGAGGAGACATTTTAAACCCCAATCTGTCGTACATCTTAAGACATGTAGGCAGGAAGAACCGGTTAAAATGACAGTTACACAATCGCACAATGGAGGCAGGTTTGTGCGTATAATATGTACACATCTGCCAAATGCCGTAAATGTGTGTGTGTGTGGTGATCTTTTCAGTTTAATAAGAATGCAGAAGAAACGTTAATTGAAGATGAACCAACGTGTCTGCAGAATGTAAGAAAAGAAAACAACACAAAAACACGTCAAGCCTCACAAATTGTCTTCACCAGCACGACAACTTTTAACGTGACTTTAAATCTGCTTACACACTGACTGGTCAGCTGACTGTAGCTAATAAATGGCTACTCGACTCAAGTAATTCCACTCCAAAGAAGCTTCAATATATATAAATGTAGGTTATTAACATATTAACTCCTTAGTGGAACAACATGTATAATGTAACCCCCCCCCACACACACACACCTTTCTAAGAGCTATCTGACCGAAAATGTCATGGAGTGCCAAGTCACATCACCTGACCTAACCCCATAATTCTTGAAACAAGTGCTCAGGACCTCTGGGAACTCGTTAAAGACTGTTAACTATTTTAAACAGTGAATATGAAGGCGAGTGAAATGTGCAAAGCTGTCATCAAAACAAATATGGCTACTTATAACCTTCCATAATCACACTATAATGTTAAATCATAAAGTCAGGAACGACCAACTGCCTTGTGGGTAGTAGCGGACCCCCTGAACTAATTTGTGTTGAGCTACCGTGCTTGTATAAGACTGTATACTGCATCTGTAATGCAGGGTCCCGCCGAATACGGTCCACAAATACACACCAAAAGATGTCAAATGTACAATTACGATGCAAAACAAAAGTGTTGATGTTTCCTGCAGATATTTATTGTGAAAGCAACGTCCAATTATGAAGTGTTGGTGTGTAACAATTACACATGCGTTAAATTTATTAGCAAACAGACTCATTAGGACTGGACCAGAAGACCTGTACACGACGACGTTTCAATAATGTACGTACTCCGTGTAGAAATGAGAGCTGTGCACGTGAAGCTGATGAAAGTGGAAGGATCGTTGTGGGTCAGGTATCGTAGCGCATGTATGTGACAGTCTGACGGTGTGTTAACACGACTGTGTGGTAAACGAGAGTCTGGACTGGATCGTTCGCTTCTTGATTTCCTCCACCAGTTCTGCTCTGGATACGTCCACCTGTGAACAGATGAGATGGAGCAATGCGTCAGTGGTTTGCATCATCATGGTCCTTCACTGAGCTGATCAGGTTTGGTTTATATTATAAAGGAATCACGTTAGTTTACTGGACTAAACAGGACCGGCTCCCAGAGGCGCGACTCGGTTCCTGCCGTCCATTTTAAAGATTGGTTTAATAAGATCGGACGCTTCACGAATGACGCATCACTGCTCTGAACTCTTCAGCATCTCGGAGATGAACTAGAAATGTCGGCAGTGAATCAGATTCCTCATACCTCCTCTCGTGTGGCCACGTTACGTAGTTTGATGACCCCGTCTTTAAGCTCCTGCTCCCCCAGAATGGCCACCAGTGGGATCCCGGTCTCCTCACAGTGCTGCAGCTGAGTCAGCAGTTTGGGGTTCTTCTTATAAAGTACCTCAGCCTGCAGGTCAGAAACACCAAACATTAAAGAACATCCCCCAGACTCCCAGGTGTGTGTGTGTGTATATTTTCTACCTCTATTTGCAAGTTAATTTAAGTTTAAATATGTTATTGTTGGTATTATATTTGTCTAAATGTTTTATTTGCTTTGTCAGTCACAATTGAAGCGTTTTCTGTTGTGGCACGAACACGAACTTAGTGAGTCTTCGAATGACCTGATCGATAACTGTCCTGTTTACTAACATGTCTGACTACAGGGTGTAAGACAGCAAGGCAGCTCACTAAAATTTCCAACACTAGACTATAATGTGATGTGTGTTTATGTACAGTGCAGTGTGTATTTGTTTACTATTGATTATTACAATAATGCCAATTTTATTATTTAACGTTTATGAGAAAATGAGGCCGCCGTTGCCTGGTAATAAGAGAACTGGGCTTGTGGGCAGGAACGTGTGCTCACGGTTACACCCGAGTGTGTGTTCACTAGCATGTGTAAATGTGTGTGTGTTTGAAAGTATTCTGACGTGATGTGTGTTTATGTACAGTACAGTGTGTTTTGTTTATTACAGTAATGCCTATTCTATCATTTAGCAACTATATCATTTTATTATATTATTTAAGATTTAATATTCATAACAAAAGAACATTTAAGACGTTCTTTCTTGGGGGGGGGGGGGGACTTACGGATATTTGACTTAATCTTAATAACAATCCAATGAAATTAATAAGTTAATAAGGCTCCAATGTGAAACCATTCAAGACAAGTTTAATATTTTAGGAATGAAAGAACAGCTGGATAATCGAGTGATGTGATTGGATGAAACACTCACATGGTGCTTCTGAATGAGGTCCAGCTTCACGTTCATAACACCGACACGACTCTCACCTTAATGTCTGCGTTCCATAACTCGGCGGTAAGCTTGAGTCTCTCTTCCAGGAGATTTTTCTGTGCCGAGGCCACCAAAACCTGCGTTTCTGTGGTGCGGATCTTCTCTGCCGAGATCTACAACGATTCAAGACATCTAAACGGCGTTGAAGAGAAGCTCTGATTTCTTTATTTAATGACTTGAATAAACTGTGGCGGATTATTACAGGGATGATTTGTTCAAACAAACAAACAAACAAACCTCTGCTTTCTGTTCCATGATGGAAAAGATTCTCTCGATGCCGATGCTGACACCCACGCAGGGCACTTTTCTGCCTTTCGGATCGAACATGCCCACCAAGCCATCGTAGCGTCCTCCACCCGCTACACTACCCACGGTCACGCCGGTCTCGTCTCCCGGCGATGCTCCGTTCTGCTCCGCCGGCGCCGGAGACTGAAGCGTTTGACTCAGCACCGCTTCGTAGATCACACCGGTGTAGTAATCCAAACCACGAGCCAGACTCAGATCGAACACCACCTACACAGGACGAGCACCACAATCTGATCAGCCAGCATTTTAATATACACGGTACATACAGGGTTCAGCTGTAAACCCGAACAGATCTGATGTACCACCACTGTTTAGGTCACCTGCCAGATCTGTGCAGGATACTAAAGACTGATTTATAAAATCTGCATCAAGAACTGATCACCGGGAGCAACGTGTGCTGACCTCACCTTGTCTGTGACCTGAAAGAGATGCAGGTAATTAAACAGCTGTTTCATGTCGGTGAGACCAGCACAGGCTTGTTTACTCTGTGACAGTTTGGGATCCTGCAGCAGCTTCTCCGCCAGATCCAGACCACCTAAACACACACAAGGGCCACGTTTAAAACACACAGACAAACTTCCACTCGACAAAAATGAACGTAAAACTGCGAAAACACACTTTCAGAATCCTAAAAGTGTAGCTTGGTTAAAAAGGAATTCTAAGAAAAGAAACGAATATATACTGTATAAATTGGAATTTTCAAAACAGCTCCTGGCGCTGGTTCGTTATTATTGTATCTTTTTGTTTTAAGCGACGTGTCAACAATGAAAATCCACGTCAACAAACTAACAACTTATCATTGCGGTTGTAATAATAATTATATAAAAGTTCTTTAGTTAAAAGTTTAGATTTTGATTTAAAAAAACCATCAGGACATGAGAAGTAGTAACACCTAGGGGGCGCACCTATACACCACACCTAGGGGGCATAGTTCAAGTGCGGTGTCAATGTATGCAATCAATAACCGCTGCATCTAAACTCACCACATAGTTTATTACTCTTACCGAAACTACTTTTCAAAAGTCTCCTGCCATCACACAGGAAAAATGTAGTTTTAACTGTTTAATTAAATCTAAAAATACTTCTTCTTACATACGACATGCGCAAGTGATCAGATGTTTGTTTGTTTTTTGGATAAGGTGCTAATTACTCTATTGTAAACACACAGACATCATGTAGGCCAGCTGAACCATAATGATTCATGTACATGACTAGTAATCTGAATGACACCGGTATAAACCTCAGTACTACTAGGTTGTCGATGTTGGGCCCTTGAGCAAAGCCCTTATCCCTCATGGCTGAGATTGTATACTGTAACTAATGTAAGTCGCAGTGGATAAAGATGTGACATTAAGCAAGGTAAAGTCCGTGTACACGCTCGTTGCACAGAACTTACCGTAGCACCGGGTTTTATCTGATTGCAGGCCAGAGAATAAAACAGATGAATCCCTGAGAATTTTGGTAAAGCGTTTGGGAATTTTTACTTTAGATGACTGACTGATAAAGACATTTACAGAAGACACCCGAGACAGGTACAGGTACTGCAGACAGGTGCATTAAATCACTAATTGAACGATTAAAACCGTTTCCAATGGACGCCGATATCGATTTAGAATCCAGCAGTAACACCTGAAAGTCCGTCTCACCTTGCATGCTGACATAATGTCCAATCTGGTCAGCCGCGTCCTCGGACAAGCCTTTCTCACCGACCATCTCTTTCCTGACCTCCTCCCAGGACATCTGCAGACAGACAGACGTGTTACACACACACACACGAGAGGTTTGTACAGGAACACTTTTGTCTTTATATTCCACACCCGGAGTGAATTGTGTTCGAGATGTTTTGTGGGTAAACAGATTGACGATGAGTGAATTTGTGGAAGCAGATGTGTGAGACTGGAAACATTAAAAGAGTAGTGCGGTGTGTAGTTCTTCTGGATGGTCGGTATCATCCGAGATACAAATTGATGTTCTTACCTTGTCTAGTTTGTCCACAGTAGAGCAGATGGTTCGGAATTTGTCATCAGGAACACCACACACTGCAAACATTCCATCCAGGATGCGCCGGTCGTTTACCTGGAATCATACAGAAAGATCAGCACCCATCCGAATCCTTTTCAGCTTAAAGGTTTCACACACACACACACACACACACACACACACACCACAGCATACAGGACAATAAAACAGGACTGGACAATAACAACAAGTCTTTGGTTTTGTGTGTTCGATATATAGGTGACTGACCTTGATGAGAAAGTCGCCCAGCTCAAGCTCACTCAGGATCTCGTAGACGATTTTTAAACACTCGGCATCAGGAATCATGGGGTCATACTGACCGGCGATGTCAAAATCCTACAAGTGATAAAAAACACCCTAAAGATTATTTGAACTAACAAACACAGAAAACTCTGGACAACTTTTCTTAAGTAAGTGTTTTAGTCTTAGTTAGTTAGCTTATAACATCATGTTTTACACTTTAATTAACGTTCATGACAAGAAACGGGCGCTCATGGCAGAACTTTGAACTACTCAGCTACTCCGGAGCATCGGTATAGCATCCACTGTTTTGCTGGATCTGACCGTGACATTCGGTTTGATACGTGACAAGAGCAGCAGCGAAGATTTAAAGTTGATGTATTAAAATAATAAAATAATAATACATTTTATAAGCTTGATAATAATCAAGCTTACAGACTTGCTCACCTGTCCTGATTAAAATTTGTTTGCTGGTTATAAATATACAGAGCAACATCAAACACGCATAATTTCATTTAAGAAGAGCACATTTTATGTTTATTACATGTAAAACTTATTTGTTTGAATTTAATTGTTGCCAAACTGGCATGTTTCGGACTGTGGGAGGAAACCAGAGCACCCAGAGAAAAACCCCACACCAATGAGGTGAGAACTCCGCTGAAGAAATGCACTACTGACATTAAAAGTGCAAAAATAATTACGAGAATTGTATTCATATACAGCTCTGGAAATTATGTACAACTTTTAAAAAGAGATGATATTAAAGTCCTCTCTTAACCCCCCCCCCCCACACACACACACACACAGCTGAATCTCTAATATAAAACT
>JAOTRQ010059562.1:0-13788 GCA_028565875.1 Hoplisoma paleatum
TGAAGTCAGATCGGGGGGGGGGGAGGGAATTGGGGGTGAAAACCGTTATTTAATAACTGATGATGACGATAACTAAGAATAAGCAGGAGAAGAACTTATTCTGAAGCATAATTCATAGAGACAAGTTCAACATGCTGGTCCCACGTGGAATTGGCAAAATAGAGAATACAAATATAGAATCAGGGAACAAATTGTGCCTAGAAAGTGTTAAAACAAAAAACAAACAAAATAAGCAAAGTCGTTCTATCAAAACAAAAAGCATTATGACATGAATTATCGAGTCATTATGGGTCGTTTGTGTTTGTTTTAAATGCACATGGGGCCTGTAGAACCACGACGTTCCCAGCATGAGAGCCGGTGTGTTATTACATGAACACAGGAACGAAACCAAAAAACATCATAATCTAAATCCACATCCACGTAAAGGAATGTTTAAGACCTTCGGCACGTCTCTGCCTGCAGGAAGGAGAAGAAGAAAAAGAAGCGCCTACAGAAAAAGCCAAAATAAAGGCGAGGAAATAAAACCCAACAAAATAAAGATGAAGGGCTTCAAAGCCGGGAGGGGAGAACGAAGCCAAGTGCTACCGACACCAAAAAGCACCTCGCGCCCTTGTTCGACCACTCAGTGCTAACTGAGGGTGGAGTAAATGTGGGTAATAGGGCTGCGGATGGGGACGGGGATTGTGGGGACAAGGGATTGTGTGTGTGTGTGTGAGAGAGAGAGGGGGGGGTGGGTGGTTCTGTGCCAATTTTAGAAGTTGTTGAGATCTTGCAGGGTGGCATCCAGCGTGGCATGGATCTTGATGTTCTCCTCCTTGGCGGTGGCAAGTCTCTCTGGAAAGCAACACACACACACACACGGAGTGAGATGGTTGTCCCGAACATCTGGCCAGTTGTGTGCATATTTACAAAGAAGCCACGCGAAACGTTATAAAGAAAGAAGGTGCAAGTTCTCATGTCCATACGATTTAATAAAACATTTAAAAAACATCGACTTTAATACAGAACGATGACACCGGATTTTATTATTCTTTACACTCACCAGGACGTGTTATTATTATTATTTTTTAAAGCAAGCATGTAAAATCTTTTTCAAGTGAACTTAAATACGTTTTAATTCAGCTTCGATGGCACTTTGAGATGCGATTTAATGTTAAGAGCGTTAGAAACTGAGTGTGTTTTAGAGAACGGGACCGGTGGGACGATTTTAAATATAGCGACCCAGAATCCACGTCAGGCCGGTCGACGGGATGTGCCAGACACGCCCACGGCGTTCCTGTCTTACACCCCACTTTCCATATATAGCGAGACCGGACCTGCTGCTACCAGGATAAAAGCGACGATAAATTAAATGTGAAAGGGCAGAACTAATATCACGAGACCCCCCCCAACACACACACACACACGGACAGCTTCCTTCTACTAATTCTGTTAAGAAAATAAAATAAAGCATCGCTTATTTAACAAATTAAATCATCTTGGTCGGTGTATAAAGAGTTAAACACCGGTCGTACGTTGTGTGTTTAAATGTGTGTGTTCGTCGCTTGTGTGAACTGTATTTAAATACAGATTCTAAATAACAGACAGTGAAGAGCTTGTACTGTTTGTGCTTCTTGTGTAACGTATTGTACAAGCACGACGACACGTACAGTGACACAACCGCGCAGGAAACCACTTTCCTCACCAGAGTGACTTAGCTTTTTTTTTTTTTTTAAATATATAAAAAACAACACGACGGCAACATTAAAACGTCTCCACACCGCCGTTATGTAACCGGTGCAGCATGTGGGTGGACAAGAGGATGCTTAGTTCATCCTCTAGAATCTGTCAGGTTGCCATGACTGCAGTATCGAGGTTGTGACAGGGATCTCTGGGCGTCTCAGAGTAAACGACGGGCCGGTAAACAAACCACCACCATACTATATAAGAATAGAAGATGAAAGGGTTTGAGGAGGTGGTGCACCGGCACACCAGTTTGTTTGAACTGGAAGCGGAAATGAGCTTTCTCTCCAGCGCACTGAGAACAGGAACCGCCGGTTAGTCGGCCGTTGGTCCGCGCGTCGGCATGAATGCCGTTGTGGCGCGTGGTGAAAAACGGAAACGCATTAGGTTCCTCATTTCTTCCGTTTTCGCAGCACATAGAAGAGAGACTGGACTGGACTAGATTCCGGTACAGTACTGGTGTCCAGTTCGATGGCATGACAGCATTAACACCGTGGAACACCGACTATCATGGGAGCTGTTAGTGGGTGGGGACACGTTAACATCTACAGTATTTAGTCGACGCTTTAATTTATATTACATAATATAACTTACAATGACTGAAAAAATCTAGATTTTAAAGGGACAGAGGAGCTCAGGGGCCCAACGGTGGTGACTTGGCAGTAGTGAGACTTGAACTGACAACCTTTGGATGACTTTATCCATTACTAAGCTGGAGAGAAAACGTTCATGCACGTCACGCCACTGCACACGCATGCTAAAGGAATATTTACATGAAAACCAGGAGAGCACGGAGAACACGGTTCGACTCCTCACTAATGATCTCGCACTGCCGTTCTGTGGGTGTACACACAAATACGTCAGTGCGCACAAAAACGGACACGTAGCTGCCCGGCAAAAGGAGGGGGGTAGGGGGAAGTTTACACACGTTCCTACCTTCCAAATCATCGATGGCCTTCTCCAGTTTGGTCACGGACCTCTCGGCGAACTCGGCACGGGTCTCAGCCTGCGAGAAGAGAAAAGAGAAAGTTTTTTTATTGCCTTCATGGAAGCGACATTTCAAACAAACAAACATTCGAACGAACCACAAAACGAATACAAGGTTTGAGTACAAGGTTGCTTTATCTTCACGTACTTGCTCTGATTAGTCTGAAGCACACGCTACAGCCGAGTATCACAGCGAGTGGAATCGAATTCAGCTGAACACTGAACGGAAACTCACCTCCTTCAGCTTGTCGGTCAGGATCTTGATCTCGTCCTCGTACTTGTCCTCCTTCAGGGAGTACTGTGAGGTTGAGGGGGGAGGGGGGAGGAGGTAAAGAACACCAATCAGAGAACCACATCAGGACAAACACTTTACATAAAGCAATCATAATATAAATATAATATATTATAGCCGACGCCTTCATCAGAAACAACTCACAATTATTAGCATAACATTTTAATAGAACAACGGCGGGTTAAGAAACCAGCAGTGACTGCTTGGTAGCAGTGGGGCTTGAACCGACGACCTTCTGATCTCTAGTAGCACAGTACCTTGACCACTAAGCGGTCACGGCGACATTATATGGGAAACATAATTCATAAAGAATGCGAACATACTAAAGCCCGAACCATGACCAATAAGTACATGGTCAGAAGGGACATCCTTCAGCGCTGGGTCACCTCACAACTTCAGAACGTACCGCAATGCAAAATAGTTGCCTGAAGGTGTGACAGACGTGGACACGCCCCCCTGGGACATTCCTAACATCACTTCCTATCCACTTAACATCTGCGTTTCTTTACACGACTCACATGTTTACTAAACAAGCAAAAAAAAGTGCAGAAAGATTCGAGTGGTGAAACGGAACGCGATGATTAACATGCGCGCGCACGCGCACACACACACACCGACCGCAACATGTCTCGGGTCGATAACGTCTGCACGATGCCTTTATTCAGCAGTGAGGCAGCAGCTCGACGCCGAATCTATTCTGAACGAGGAAGTGGCTTCATTCAAATCGTGCACGAAGTCACGAACAGAAGCGCAACGCTGCTGAAACCAGGCGGTCCGCGGGCCGTCGACGAGAACCTGCTCGTACGCTCTCGGGTTTCAGGATCACAACCAACATCCAAGAGGGTTCGGGTTGTTCCTGGAGCACGAGGACAACGTACGGCACACGGCGAAATAAAAATGGTCCGAAGCTCGTGCGAGCCTCAACAAACAAACAAAAAGAACGAGCGTGCAGGAATTCCTTGGAAAGTCGAAGCGTTCTCGTCTGGTATAATTAGAGCCGCGTTTAAACCGCACGCCTGCTAATTGAATTCGATTCATTTCATCTGGCAGGCGCTGGGAGAACTTCTGTACGGACGGATACGATTCGTGTGTGTGTGTGTGTGTATACAAAGAAGGGAAAAGCGTTCGGGTCGTTTAGATTCCTGGTTTGCTTCACTCGAAACCGAAAGAAAATGCGAACACAAAGTCTTTTATTTGCTCCCCTAACTTAACATTAACTTCCAAAAAAAAAACAAAAAACGTTCTGACCACACAGCGATAACCAGAAGTACCGGCGCAGACCACAACGCGGCGCACTATAGCCAATAAAACGTGCGCACGCTTGTTGTTACATTACGTTTATGATACGACGCTTCCGTTGTTCTATATCAATCAGCTACAATCGTCACCATACCGGAGCGTAAACACCAACAAGCCTGAACCCTGAGAAACTCTAGTGACCTCTAGTGTTGTGGCGGCGAATTATTTCACTGTGTCGATGAAATATAAATATAAATCAGCTCCTTAACTCAGTTACACTGTTAACTTACAACCTTGTGACTTCCGGCTGTATGAACGTGATGGCAGGTTTCATTTATAGCAAACCATTCCTAAACAGTCATTAGAAAACCTCTCTCATAATTCCAATATTTAATGCATGTTTACAGTTCGTGAACATTCCCGTGCGCGCGCGCCGGTTGCTCTTTACTTACTACCGTCCGCATGCACGTAATAAGAAATCATCCATTTGCTTGCGTTTATTTCCTACCTTCTCGGCATGGGCCTCCAAAGACTTTAAGGTATTGGTGACATTTTTCAGCTCCTCCTCCAATTCCGCACATTTGCTGCAGTTTTATTTATTTCCCCCCGTGGCGGCGTTCGAGACGAGAGAGGGAAGGAGGCGGGGGTGAAAGGACCGTGAACACATGAGGAATCGAGATGAAGAGAAGAGGGATGAGGATTGTGTCGTGGCCCGGGGAAAGAGATAATTGGGGTGGGGGTGTAAACAAAAACAGAACCTATTTTAACATCACACACACACACACACACACACAGAGAGAGAGAGAGAGAGAATACGAAAACAAAAGCACTGGATTGCACCGGTGTATGATCTGGGTGGAACGATCACTGTAGAATATTAGGAGTGCAGATGTTCGGGAGCGGCTGGCCAATTATGGTAAGCGTGTTAACATGATAACATGAATGAAGAGTGAGATGGAGTGTCATGAAGGTGCTCGTGCACATGGATCGTTCACTTAGCAGAGTAGAAAGTCGGAAAGATGAAAGGGGTAAAGCGGGGAGATGGACACATACGAGAAGCAGGAGGAGCCGACGGGACCCTGTCTGACCACCCTAACCTTCCTTCTCAAGAGGCTGTGCACCTTAACTCATTCCCCCAAGCCTTCGTTCGGGCTCATACAGACGTGGTAGACGGCTCATTTTAAACAAAAACGCAGAACATTCGGTCAGGTCCGGTACCTTGTCTTCGGCCGCCTGCAGACTCTTCAGCGTCTGGTCGTAACTCCTCATCTGTTCCTCCAACTGACGCTTGGCTCTGTTTTGACGTGGCGGGTGGGAAGGAAAGAAGGAAGTAAGGGGCGGGCGAGCAGCCGGGGAGGATAGGATGCGTACGACAGTGCGCATGCAGGTCGGTGATGAGGTCGGCGGGCGTTTCAGATCATGCACGCGGTCGCACAGGAGGAGGGGGAAAGGAAGAACAAGGAACGTTTAGTCACGATGTCATTTCGAGCACTGGTTGCTTAGGAAACAAAATAAACTCATGTAGTGTCAATGATAATAAGGAAGTACGTGTGATCTGATGCATCTAGGGTTGGATAACTGGAGGATGGTAGAGTTAATAAGAGAACGGATCGCCTCTATCGGTCATTACACGTATACAGAAGTGCAGTACGGCAAACCAAACGGGCTTCACACACACGACTACACATGTTTAATGCAATGATTTATTGAGGAAAAACTGTCGACTAGAAAGGTGAAGGGAGTTTACAAATCTGTAGTAAGGGGTTTTAAAAATGAAGCCTCGTTAATAACACAGATGGGCACTTTGACCAGATGTATACAGCGCGTCCGTTTAAACAGACGTGGGACCCCGAATTCATTTAAATCTTTACTGGGTTGGTTTGTTTGATACCAATTTTAACACTGGTTACATTCATGACAGGATCATTAAGTCGGTATACTTGTGTACAGGTTGTTGTTCCTATTCGTGGTCCGAGTCTTTTCTTTACTGGGTTTGGAGGGAGGGTGGAACACAAAGGTGGAGCGGCTTTTGATGCGAGCGAGGGACGACATGCGATTAGGGGTAAAACTAGACTACAGGTGCCGTGCAGCTGTTAAATGACAATGGTGGAGCAGATGTTACATTCCAGTTCGCTGTGCATGTGTGTGTGTGTATGTGCGCGTGTGTGAACGAAACTGCTGCTATTTACTGGGTGTTAAATGAACGGAAGATTCAATAGTGTGTATGATTTAAGCTGTTAGCCACTGGCTGTGTGTGTGTGTGTGTGTGTACAACTATGAGCCTGACTCACGCTTCAGCAACTTGCGCCCTCTCCTCGGTGCGCTCCAGATCCCCTTCGATGATCACCAGCTTACGAGCCACCTGCAAAACAAACCCGCACAATCAGCGGCGAGACCCGAAGCGAATGGCAAACCGTTTCCCCCTTTGCCAATGTTTGTTTGTCTAATGGTTTTAAAAAGAGTCGTCTCGTACCTCCTCGTACTTGCGATCGGCCTCCTCGGCAATATGCTTGGCCTCCTTCAGCTGGCCCTCCTGAAGCTCCATTTTCTCCTCATCCTTCAGGGCACGATTCTCGATCACCTTCATGCCCCTAAAACGAACACACTCGCTCTGAAACTGAAGTCAAGACCCAAGAAGCACCGGCGCCCTGTCGAGTCCGGTTCCTCTCAAGGTTCCTTCCTGTAATATTCAAGGAGTTTTTCCTGGCCACAGTCGCCCTCGGCTTGCTCAACAGGGGTTTCTGTGCGTCCTGTATTTTGTAGTGTTATATAAATAAAGTTGACTTGACTTGAAACCGCTAGGTAGGAGCGTCGGGTCGTTTCAGATCAAAGATCGTAATGCTTTACAGAATTATTTACAAAAAAATCAGTGCCGTCTACCCACTTACAGACCTTTTCGCTGGGACGAGAACCGATTTGAATAAGCCAGCAGGCTTTACCAGACCATCAGGTCAATCTCAGATCAGCTAAGACTGAGCGGTGTCGAGTGTATTGTGCTGCTGAGTGGGATAGAATTTATGTATTAAACATCATGATTATAACTCTTCATAAACACTGTTCCACACAGCGGTCATGTTCAAAACCTCATGGATTATATGTATATAAATCCATTTCAATGTTCTTATCGTTATTAAATTATTAAATAGTTCGTTCTCAAAAAAAACGACAGTCTTGTGCTTTTAATAAAGTTTATCAACGTGCCTGTTGATTAAAACTGTATCATGGGAATGAGGTATAACAAGCCTTTGGCACAAGTTCTGTGCAATATTAAGTGCACTATGTTTCGTAAAAAAAACAAAGACGCATACACATTATCGTAAATAAAAAAAGGTATTCAATTAACTTATAAATTTTTACTGCTGTAACACGTTTATTTCCGCAAAGGGACCCATAAAGTCTCCAGTGCTATTCGACACCAGGGACTTAACCCCCCCGACCCCCTCTTTTAACTAAAACGTGAACCAGAAATCAAGGAGTGCAATCATACGATGGGAAAAACCAAATGAAAGCCAGAGTCATCTGTAACGAGCTCGAGCCGCATCCCAGAGGACTTTTAATCACGTAGCACAGGACGAGGAATGTACAGAATGTGGACCGTGACTGCTTTCGTATCTGATTCAAGCCTCTGACTGGTTGAACCCCCTTTTGGAAGTGGGAGGGGGAGCACTTTCCCACCCACCTCTCGCTCTCGTCGGCGGCCTTCTCGGCCTCCTCCAGCTTCAGAAGCGCCGTGGCCAGTCTCTCCTGGGCTCGATCCAGCTCCTCCTCGACCAGCTGGATGCGCCTGTTCAGAGAGGCCACCTCCGCCTCGGCCTACGCAGACAAAGAAAGAGAGAGGAATGTGAGGAAGGAGGGAGAGAGGGAGGAGGACTATCCGGAATATCACTCCGCAGAAAACAAACAAACAACCTCCCCCCACCCCAAACAAAACGACACGCTGGAGACTGTTCAGAACCTGACTGAGGAACCGGGGAAGTTGAAATACTTCATTTCAGTTTCTGTTGTGTTGCGCCCTGCAGCTTTGAGATCAGAGCAGTTAGGATCCGATCTGGTGAAATTCCAAAGCACATCGGTGGCATTTTAATTATTTTCAAGGAGGGGGGAGGGGGTGTGCTCTAGAAAATTCCAACCACCTGGGAAAAGCAGCGGAATGTGCACAAGTGGGGGTCAAAAAGCAATGCAGCCCGGAATAACACGACATGCGACGTGAAGCGCAAAGTATAAAAGTATCCGGACGGCCCGTGTGACTCTTATATGACCTAAGAACGAAAGAAAAGGCCTCATTCTGTCCAGAGTGAAAATAAACCACTACGGCACTGATGTCGGTCAACAAAGCGGCGATTGATCCCGTTCTATCAGAGGCTCTTGTGAGAGAGGACGTTACAACATTACAGATGATACGATTTTATCCTACAAAAGGATAGATCACTATTACACATTGCTGTGAATAAAAACATGTAGATTAAAAAGTGTGTGTGCGTGTGTGTGGGGGGGAGGTTACACTAATCTAGTTTATCCTAATATCATAAATAAAATAAATGTTGGTTTATATATCACCACTGTGCAGCTCCTGTATAACCGACAAAGCGGTTTAGGTCACAACTAGGTGATGTCCGGCTCAAAACACGCCGACAATTCCTAAAGGGACATTAACAAGACGACCACGATGAGCTCGGTTTGCATTTCAAATGAACAAAACCGGCCGGCGTTGCGGTAAACATCGTTTCCTTCCTGGGTGGATCCTAAAGGACGGATCGCAATCGATCTGCAAACACACTTCCTGCGTCTCCATTAAGATACGAACACATTTAAACGTAGTCACTCATTCCCAAGAATAACAAACAAATAAACAAAACCTGACACAGCTCGGTGCATTTTTTTTTCTTTCTTTCTTTGACAGTTTACAGCAACCACATTAACCGGTCTGACCGCGCCGCGTTTAGCTTTCAGACTAATACTAGTGAAAAGGATTGCACAACGCCGAACCATTTCCTAATACCGATGATTCTTTCATCTTCTAATGCTGAAAAAGCAAAAATGTGCCGGACTGGTTCGTTTCTTACACACACACACGGCATTCATTAATAAACACACAACACTTTCACATTCCATTTGAAACGTGATTTTTTTTTAAAGCATTAATGATGCATTTCAAAGAGCCAAATGCAGGACATCTCGAGTAACTTGTTAGAAAAGAGGAAGTATTGAAACCGTCGATGCATTTATGAAACCATTAACGATTTAAATATGGAGCCGCGCCCTGAAAACGAGACTAAATCATCTGTAATCAGGGCTGATTCTGACGATGTATTAAAACTTCGTTTTGTATTAAAGCCACTAAGTCGTTCTGTTCTGAAGTCCGACGGCAAATAAACAATTTCATTTAGGGGTTTAGTGACAATCAACACAACAAAAGTTACATTCAAAGGTTCAAAAGTTTCGACACCCCTCTTTTTCGGTCAGGATTCACCATTTCCGCCATCACAATTGCGCTAAAAAACCGTAGACGATCTCGAAATTGAATTGAATGAAAGAAACGACACAAAGTTTAGGGACGGGCCTTTCCGGTTCCGGCATGACCGCGCCCCGCCGTTCACGACCCCCATTATACATAACTTGAACGCCACCGAGACTTTCTTGACCGACCTGCGACATACCGATGGTCCCGGTGTGTATTTGTTTGTACACACGGTGGAACCCGATCTAGGGAAGCCCTTAACCACCAAACACAGTTAAGATGTCAGATGTGAACGGTCGGATCCAGATCTGCTTTAATCGGTGATAAATCGAGGGCGGTTATTGGAAGGCGCAAGGTGGGTGCCGGTTCGATTCCGGGCGTAGAAAAGGTCAACGCTTGAAGCGGCCCTTGAGCGAAAGACCGTGCTCACTGCTGCCCCCTAGTGTGTGCAAACAGATAATGTGAGACAGGACAGGTTTAACACACAACAGTAATTCCTTAGTGTGTGTGTGTGTGTGTGTGGCTTCGCTAAACACAACCATGTCAACCAAATCTAATATAATATTTAAAAAAAGCAAAATCTACCTTATTTATTTTATTAAAATGACTCTGGAGGCAAACAAGCCCTATTTATATGAGCACAGAATCTATCCAAGAACGACATTTAAATGCTAAATGTCGTCCATTCTCTTAGATATTATAATTCTAAGGCGTTTAAGGACTTTATAATATTTAATTTAAGGTAAAATTAAAGTAAAATAAATGTGTACCTGCTCTCTGGAGCGTTTCTCTTCCTCCACTTGTCTCTGGAGGACTTCGGCTCTCTCTTCAGCTTCATCCGCCTGTTGCTGGAGAACTTTAATCTTACGCTTCACAGCTTCGACACTGTTCACTCCGGCCATCTTATTTAACTAATTATTATTATGATGATGATGAAATAATTAATTATAACGCGGAAGTTGGACTAATAAAAAAAGCTCGATAGTCTAAATCCAGGAGATGAAGAAACTAGAATCGGTTTAAACGTGTCTAAGAATCGTCACGAAGACACCGTGGAAAGTTTCGAAGTGGAAAATAACAGCAACAATAATAATAATAATAAAAAAATACAAGTTCTACACTTCGAGACAGATTCCGGTCACCGTTAGCATTAGCTTAGCACAGACGCGCCGCCGTTAGCCGAAAATGCTAACGCCGAGAAACGACTTTCCCGAACGAACTTCGAACTAAATATTCGTTTCTTTGAGGCTCTAAATTGTCCGAGAACAAGGTTCCGCGGAGAAGCGAGAGGTGGCCGGGAGAAAACGAGCTGGATAACCGAAGAACGACGAGTGGATCGAGACGCCGTCGAGTCTCGGAGTTAGCTCAGCTCCTCTCCCTGATATGACACCCACTTCCGCTTTACCCCGCCCTGGAAAGCAGAAATGACGTCACAAAATACCCCGTTCGTTCCATTAAAAGTCTCTCCTTGTTCTGATTATAAACGTAAATAAAAATAAACGCCACCTTCATCAAATCTGGCTTGTTTTACAAGTTTACTACTTATAGTTGCATCCATGACTGAACACATGATATTTTACTTTACATCATTGTAGGTTCACACACACACACATACACACAACTCTTCCAGGATGGCCTTTCCCCCAAAGCCTAGTGCTTTAGCTATCAGACTTGCAAACAGAAAGCTCCCGTTGGTCCCTTGAGCACGGCCTTTAACCCCGAGTCGCTCAGATTGTGATATAAAAACTGAAAAATCAAACGTAGGCGCAAGCCCGGATCTACAATAGGGGCAACCTGGGCACGTGCCCAGGGGCCCTTGGGCAGAGAGGGCCCTCTGGCTCCTTTGGAGAATGTGAATGTTAGGGTTGGGAGGGGGCCCATGAGCCTCAGTGCCCAGGGGCCCCTAGGGTTATTAATCCAGCCTTGCGTAGGCGCCGTTTCAACACTCGCGACCTTCGAGAACTTTCTGATTGTATCTTCATTGTGTCTTTAAAGTGCCTAGAACTACAAAAAACTACGTGTACTTTCTTTAGTAATACAATATAATATGATATGTGTAGTACTAAATATATTATTTGGTATGTGGCACTGTGGTTTAGTGGTTAGCACTGTCACATAACGACAAGTTATATACGAGTTCGATTCCCAGGCTGTGTCAGCACGGGTTTCCTCCGGGTACTCCGGTTTTCCTCCCACAAACATGCACTAGGTTGATACACACGATCCGCCGTAACGGTACGGGTCAACCTTCTCCGTAAAAGAGTCAGATACGACCGGTATACGTTAAAGCGCAGGGTATTCTTGTTAGTACGTCACAGTATTATAAGAGTGTAATATATAAAGAACTGGACGGGGGAGGAGTGGATAGCACTGTCACCTCAAATATGATGTCCTGGGTTCGAACCCCCATGTGGGGAGGTCAAGGTGAAGCGTTTTGCAAATCCTTGCATGTGTCTGTGTGTGTTTCCTTCAGGTGTGTTATAATATTAACACAGTCAGTAATGATTAATAACGAATCTCCACAGTATTTACACAAAGTATGATTCCAAATTTTGTTCTGTTTACTGTTTACGTGCTGCAATTTGTACATTTAGTTAAACCTGAAGAAGAGTAAAACAGACTTGTATCGTTGTAAAATATGTATTTATTCACGACGATTACGATTACAGTCGCCCACTGAATGCACGATTATTTGTGGTTAAACATCTCCTGCTCGTATGCAGGTCCTCGCCGGACACCGAAGCGAGAAAGTTCCCATCAGACGGCCACATCGTGAACAAGGAACGTCGTCTGTCCGGCGTCCAAGTTCCCTCTACCCGTCCTCGGATCGGCACAGAGCCAAAAGTGCCAGCTGCAGGTCGCCTTTGTATTCCTTCTGTGGGTTGAAACGGAAAACCGGCATTTAAAGATAAACCCTGTTACAAAAAAATCAGAACACGACCCACAAATGTTGCTTAAATTGGACTGTTTACGTATTTACAGCAGCTTCGTTTTTCTGCTGGTGTCCTTTAATGTCTCTATTTAGCTTTTTGACATCACGTTTTACACTTTTGGTGACGATCCGTCTTCACACAAGTCACATCAAGCACAGTGAGGGATCATTTTGTCATCTTCAACGACCTTCGCTTAACCTTAGGTCTATCTGGGAATGGAACCCAGGACCCGTTGCTGCGGTGGTGACGGTGCTGCACCGTTAAGCCACCGTGCTGCCCACCGTTCGCATTTCAACATGCAAATCTGAACTAGTCCGATATGATACGAGTAGTCTCTTCCAGCATGGCGTTTCCCCAAAGCCTAGTGGTTTAGCTATCAGACTAGCAAATATAAAGCTCCCGTTGGGCCCTTGAGCACGGCCCTTAACCCCGAGCCGCTCAGATTATGATATAAAAACTGAAAAAGCAAACGTAGGTCCGTTTCATCACTCGTGACCTTCGAGAACTTTCTGATTACCAGCTTAGTGCTTTAACCGATGGCAGACGCAGGTACTGAACTATTGACCCAGTTCTGTTCATTGTTCATGATGGGATGAATTAGAACTGCCCTTATATGCTCTGACCTGTATGGTGGAGTAGAGCGAGAGTTTAGTCAGCTTGCGGAACTCCAGCCGCACCAACAGCAGGTCCTCTTCACTCCGGGCCACCATGATGCTTCGAAGCACAGCGTTTTTCTGTCACAGGAACACGAGAGGTGTGTGTGTGTGTGTGTGTGTGTGTGTGTGTGTGTTAATATATTCTCTAGAGCTCTGAAATGAAAGAGACGTGACTCGCGTCGGGGCGCTGACCTTGATGCCGGCGTGTAAGCGCTGGGCCAGGTAGCGTGGCGTGTTCTGAATGGACTGAACTGTAAAGAAAAAGAATTTAATCATTGAATAATATGAGGTTTAATAAAAGGGGGTTAAAAGACGGGGGCGGTTGGTGGTTCAATTCCGGGTAAACAACAATATGCAAATCAACAATACACAGTAACATTAAACTCACAATGTACCGTATTGTCCCGAATCTAAGCCGCTCCCCTAATTTTGGGAGGGATTCAGAAATAAAATATAAAAATTGAGAGAATAAAACTTGATCTAGTATTTTATTCTCTTTGG